>MU385885.1:290692-302945 GCA_022497145.1 Rostrohypoxylon terebratum | reverse complement strand
CCCTACAGTATTGTTACCTTAAAACCAAGTTCCCCAGGGTACGTATCCGCTCTACGAAGTCAGTTAGACAGAAGTAGTAGACGGGTTCGTAACAAAAAATAATTTTAATAATTATTAATATCGTTAAAGTTTTATTAAATTTAAGATTAATAAAAATAAAGTAAAAATTAAATTAAATAATAATAAAATTAATAAAATTAATTTTTTAAAAAATAAAAATATTATTAATTATATTAAATTATTTATTAATTAAAATAATATAAATTAAATTAAAAATTTAAAAAAACGAAAATATTTATTATTAAATATAAAAAAAAGTTTTTAAACCTTTTTTAAAAAATATAAGCCGAGATATAAAACGGGGTTATTTAACTTTAACCTTAAATAATCTTAAATTTATTACTTAAAACACGTATATCTTTAATAGAACTTAGCTAATACAAGCACGCTTTACCCAAGAAAATCTAATCAACGTTACACCATGGATACCTTAGTCCCTAGGACCTAGGTATATAGGTATCTCCTCGGATACATTGTCATAAGCTTCTAATGACGTAAGCCTTAAGGAAGGCACGAAGAGTCTCGAGTGTTAATTCTCAAATCTCAAAAATCTCGAAAGTCTTCAACCACAACACTCTATTTCATCACAAAGCTTTCATCATTTGTGCATGAAAGTCAAGAAGATGACCCATGACTCGACTGAGATCAAAGAAGACGGCTGTTACGTCGCCCTTACCAGCCAACATCTAAGCGTAACAGACGTGATGGACAGAGTTCGCAGTCCACAGGCCGGCGCTATAGTCATGTTCGCGGGTTAGTGATTGGCCCTGTCGCTTACCTTGGTCAAATATGACCATCTCATTACCTCTTACTTATTGCCTCTTCTTTTACCAAACCACCTAACCACCTAACCACCTAATAGCTAAGTAGCTATCGCTGCCGTCCCGATCCCGTGTGCTGATTCTTAGCAGGCACAACGAGGGATAACTTTGGTGGCAAGCCAGTCAAAGAACTTCAATACTCGGCTTACAACCCCCTAGCGCTACGAACAATGCTTTCCATCTGTAAAGATATCCGTGCCAGGTACAGTCTCATATCGATAGCCATGGTACATCGTCTCGGGATCGTGCCTATCGGAGAGGAGAGTATCCTCGTAGCAGTATCTGCGCCACATAGGCAAGCCGCCTGGGGAGCTGGCGAACAAGCACTCGAAGATTGCAAAGAGCGCGTTGAGGTCTGGAAAAGGGAAGAATTTGATGATGAAGAAGGTATTTGGAGAGCCAACAGAGATGGTACCGCTGGCCAGAAAGTCTCTTCTTAGGATAGGACTGAGGTCCTAGGTCCTAGGTCCTAGGTTCCTCCCTTTTCTCAACTCCAACCCCTATCTGATTTGCAAATCGGCTCTGCTACACACTTCAATGGCTGGCACACCGCTATTGATTGGTTGTCGGCCGAAACAATATTGCGATTCGGGCGGCAACATATCGTCCTACCCAAGGCAAGCTCTACAAACGCACCATCAGCTCCGATTCAGCATTACCCATATGCTACATATACTACGCAGTGCTTCCCTCGTAATCACCATATCTCTCACGTTTGCCGCTTCTAAATGCGACAGCCGGATCTCGGCTAAATGGCTGTTCACGAGCCAAGGAATAGCACGCGAGTCTCGATCCTTGGGACCAAGAACTGGCTGACGTTCACGCACCACCTACTCACTGCAATCCATATTCTCATCGTTTTATTTTCTTACGTCATTAATCTCACATTCTTGCCCGCTCTTTTCCAATTAGCACTTGTCGAGAGCGGTTGACTGCATATACCTAAGTCTTAAGGTGATACAGGTATCGATGATCTAAGGCATACTCACGCAGAGTCACGGAAACGTTGCACCGGTATCGAGGGCCATGCAACTAAGACTTCTAAGTAGGTACTCCCGACCCCTGACAGTTACCTATTGTTGTATTTCTGATAGTGGGAACAGAGCGTTGGGTAAAGCTATGTAGGTCGGACCGAATTTGGCAAGCCAATGGAATGCGGACGGACGGTGGGCGGTGGAATCGGGGACATTATTACGTGCAAAGAAGCAATTGACATTTAGCTGACTGGATAGGTGCCTACTAAGTAGGTACTCTTAGAAACAGCACACGCTGTTTCACTGTTTCAAAATTCACACCTACTAGTACTTTGTACTCGCACCTCTTGTGTATCTAGGTAGGTACTTGCCAGTCAGCCAGTCTTGCTTTTCCTACAAGAGTCTTTAAGGCTGGTTTCAGCTTAGCATCCTCACCGTACAACCACACTGTGCTCTTATCTCTTCGAGCTGGTCTCTAATTGGTCCTGCATTAAAGATGGACTTGTGGGTACAGCGCAAGGAGCTTACCCTACTACTATTTAGACATCTCGGTCATCGAATCCCAGAGTGGGATCGGCACACGGCACACGGCACACGGCATGCGATACGAGAACTTATAGCAGTAGGAAAGGATGATTCGCTAATGATTCTCCATCCCGTATGTACCTAGTAATTGCAAAGGTGCGTGTGGTGCATGTGGCACGCGTGAGCACTGAGCTGACAGACGCTTGTAGAAGGCGACTAGGCTAAAACTATGCTGCAGATCTAGATCCTACTAGATCCTGCTTCAACGCACTGAAAATAAGCATCTTCGTTTTTCTGGGGTTGGTCTTGGCGATCACGCGAATCGCAACAACCTAAACGACCTGAACGACCTGAACGACCTGTGGCTACTACCTGTGATTATTGCATGCAATAGGGTGCACAACGGCGCCACAGCTACGGGCCCGGTTCCATTGTGCCGGGTAGGGTAAGGGTATCTATGAATTGCAGCAGGATGGTATTACTTCGTCAAAGATGCGAGCAGGCCAATGCTACCTCGTTGTCACCTCGTTTATCCAGAGATCAGACATTTCCAGCCTGGAATCCATGCGAGTTCCTTCTCGGGAATACGGCGTCAAAGATAAGAACCTCAGACAACAGGATCTGTCTCTGATATTTATTTTTTCTATTCACCTATCACGCATGTTGATTGGGTATTTCTCCTTTGTTTGCATCTCTAATCATATCACCCCCATGGGGGGAGGGGGGCTTCGGTATTATCAGTGCGTTAACGGGAGCATTCCTCGTCTCTTTGTGCTACATTTCACTCCCTATCAGTCCCACGATAATACCAGACTCGATACTTTCTTTCATTTTTCGTACATCATGTACGGAAAACCTGCGGTGGCAAACCCTAGGGCCTAAGATACCTTGTCTCGTCGCTGTCTATTCCCAAGCCACCCCACCCAGGATAATGTCCTACACAATGGCTAAGTATATTACCACGGTGCAGCTTGCTGTGTTGCGGCTATCTGTCTGGTTGACCATCCAATTTAGGCAGGTTGCCTATTACCGGGATCTTCGCGTGCGTACTTAGTATGCTGGGGGGTCTCCCAGATTTCGCACAGTCTCGAAGACCATCGACATGAATTCCTTAAGCTGGGTTACCACGCTGTCGTCCGCTAAATCTCGTAGCTCACGGTCTCGCCCTAGTGGCGCCAGGTGACAGAAACAATGGCCCATACCGGTTCCCTTTGCTCATACATTATGTACGGCCATATGTTCGGTCATATGTACTGTATAAGATAGTATAAGATAGTATACCCCCCTGGGCCAATCTCATATTCCTATTTGAATTCTCCTTTCCCCTTCTTCTCTCTTCATTGTAGAAAACTAACTGAGAATGAGAAGCGCATTTTTATATCTTCTCGACTTGACCTTACCTTACCTCACCTCACGCTATGGGTTTCAGCTTCCGTAAGCGTGGCGCTACCGAGGAGATCTCTCCGGTGAGCATCTCCTCCGACGAAGTAGCAGATGCTACCGGTGCCGAGGCCCTAGACACGTTAAAGCACTTTGAAGAACAGCACAAGCTTGACCCAAACTTGCCGATCCAGGAGCTCAACGATGTCGACGCAGTTCTTGCTACGGGAAATGTCGAGAAGGGTGTCGAGATCGAGACAACCCTAGTTGAAGAAGACAGCCCCTACCCAGAGGTAAATTGGAAACTCCAAGTTGCTACCCACATACCTAGTATGTAACTGTGTCTAATCGTGTACAAAAAAGGTGCGCGCCGCTGTGCGGAACTACGACGTCGATTTACCTGCCAATACGATCCGCGCGTGGGTAATCGGCTTGATCCTATGCACTGTTGGCTCGGCTGTCAACATGTTATTCTCATTGAAGAACCCTACCATACAGATCACCACATATGTCATCCAGCTGGTCTCATATCCGATTGGACTAGGCTGGGATTTGATCTTCCCTGACCGACAGTTTTCCATAGCTGGAGTGAAGTTTAACTTTAAGCCCGGCAAGTTCAACTTCAAAGAACATGTCGTTATCGTAGTGATGTCTAATGTGAGCATAAATTTGGCGGAAGTTGAATCAGGAGGTGCCTACGTAGCATAGTTTTGACAAATGTTTACAGGCAGCCTACGGAGGTGGCTTTTTATATGCTACAGACGTCTTGATCGCTCAGCAGGTCTTCTGTGAGTCTTCTCCTCGCATCGCCAACCTTTGCTTCGCTCACGTATTTGAAAAGATAAGCAGCACTTCGGCTGGGGATTTCAGCTGTTATTTGCCATCACCACTCTTTGCACAGGATAGTACGTCATACTAAAACAACCCTTCCAATCCCTTCCCCCTTTGAAAAGTTATAATTCCACAGTCCTGAATTCCGAGAGTAAATATCTAACCCTCGTCAAAGCGGCCTGGCTGGTTTGGGTAGACGATTTCTCGTCTGGCCCGCTGCGATGATATGGCCTTCCGATCTCGTGAACGCCTCGTTGTTTTACGCATTGCACGATCATTCTGCTACCGACCCTTCCCAGGCAAATGGCTGGAAAGTTAGTCGATATCGATGGTTTTTATACGTATTCTGTGGGGGGTTTGTCTGGTATTGGTTTCCAGGCTGGATCTTCCAGGGCCTGTCCTATTTCACCTTCATCTGCTGGGCCGCCCCTAAAAACGTCGTGATCAATAAGTTATTCGGGGGCCTGCACGGATACGGCCTGCTACCGGCGACTCTAGATTGGACAGTCATCTCCGGCTACGCGCTTTCTCCGCTGATCCCTCCTTTTTACGCCGTGGCCAACACCGTAGCGGGCGTCATCATCTTCTTCATCGTTCTCTCGATGGGCCTACACTTTTCTGGACACTGGTACGCGGATTACTTTGTTGTACAATCCTCCAGTGCTTTTGATAATACCGGCGCTGTTTACGATGTCTCGAAAATATTGAACTCAGACTTGACATTTGACGAGGAGAAGTATCACAGCTATTCTCCCTTATTTCTCTCCACTCAATTTGCCATAACATACGGCCTGTCCTTTGCCGCCGTTGCCGCCGTCATTGTACATGTTGCCTTATATCATGGGAAACAAATCATCTCGCAGCTTAAACTTGCCCGCAAGCAGTCGGATGATATCCATATGAAGCTCATGCAGAAGTACCGGGACGCGGAAGACTGGTGGTACCTTGCGCTCTTCGCTATCATGATTGGCCTCTCCTTCGCTGTATGCACCGCGTGGCCAACCGGATTTCCTGCGTGGGCCTACGTTGTCTGCATTCTAATTCCCTTGGTCTGGACAATCCCAATCGGCATTATTCAAGCCATTGCCAATATCCAGCTTGGACTGAATGTTGTGACCGAATTTATCATTGGTTACATGTTACCTGGTCACCCTCTAGCGATGATGATGTTCAAGAACTACGGTTATATCTGCATGTCACAGGCTCTGGTAAGGATACACATACCCCGACCCACTCGCTGATATAGGCAACGTGTAATGATAGGACACCTAACCCTCCTCGATCACAGTATTTCTCTCAGGACTTGAAGCTTGGGCACTACATGAAAGTACCTCCCCGTCTGATGTTTTGGTCGCAGCTTGTTGCGTCGGTATGGTCTGCCATTGTCCAGATTGCTGTCATGAACTGGGCACTAGGGACCATTCCCAATATCTGCGCCGATGACCAAGTTGACAGCTACACCTGCCCTAATGGCAGAGTCTTTTACACTGCCTCGATTATATGGGGTGCCATCGGTCCGCGCCGGAGTAAGCAATCTTGATTCGTGTTTGTGGCAGACATTACTGACGTCGCATCATAGTGTTTAGCGGCGACGCTCTTTACGCGTCCCTCCAGTGGTTCTGGCTCGTTGGGGCCATCACGCCTGTTATAACCTGGTTCGTGGCGCGTCGCGCCCCCAAATCTATGTTTGGATTTGCCCGTTCCATCAACATGCCACTGATTTTCGGTGGTTCGGGTTTGATACCACCCGCTACATCGTATACCTACCTCTGCTGGGGGGCGGTGGGCATGCTTTTCAACTACTATATCAAAAGAAGGTGGAACGGCTGGTGGTTACAGTATAACTACATCACTTCGGCGGCTCTTGATTGTGGCCTTGCAATATCGACCATCATCATTTTCTTCACTCTTTACCTAACTTCAGCCCAGTTACCAAAGTGGTACGGGAATTACGATGTCTTCGATACTCTCGACCAGACTGGCATGGCGATTAAGAGCTTCGTCGCCGAGGGCGAGACCTTCGGGCCGACGACTTGGCCATGATCAATCCATTCCTAGCTGGTGTATTCATTGCTTGGCAGGAGAATGCACAACGCCGGCTGAAGGCAAAATAAAGAACCACCCGAACACCGTATGCTTATTTTATATATATGCAAGGGGATATATATATCTATAGCCATAGTATCTATGCAACGAAGGATTGACACGAATAATGGAAGCGAAATCAGAATCTCTAACGTGTTTCTTAACGCGTACTAACCTACAAGGTGCTCCATGTAACGCTTGGAAATACATGCGTATTTATATTATACAAACACCCATTTATGAAAATAGATCAGCCCCAGGTCAAACCACAGTAACTATACTATGTAGAGAAGTAGTCGAATTCATGCCTTCGCCTTCCCGAAACAATGGTTTTCATGTGTTCAACATTCCATCAACCCCTACTATACTTCCATTCATATACCTAGCCTCGTCGCTCATCAAGAAAGCCACAACCTAAGATGACAGCATTAGCCTTAACAATCACTTCATATAACAGTAGGTATACGTCGACAGTACTGAGAGGCGGTCCACAACATAGCTTTAGGGAAGCTGAGTCGTTGCCCGACTCCTGAGGTACCCCCCGCCTTGGCTACGCTCGTGGGGTGTCGCAAGAGGAGGGGTAGGTAGCGATGTTCAAGACTTACACCGGCAATATCGTCGGGCGTGCCCATCCTACCTAAGGCGTTGCCTTCCTCCATCGCCTTCCTCGCCTCGGGCGTCCCCTTGACGACCCCGGCGTTGGTGGGGGTATCGATGTAGCCTGGCGTGATGACGTTCACGCGAACGTTCTTTGGGCCTAACTCGAGGGCCATGCATTTGCTGAATCCGATGACGCCAAACTTGGTTGCGCAATAGATGGCTGTTCCCTTGGTCGGATTCCATCCGGAGATGGAGCTTACGTTGACATAGCTACCGCCGGGCGTCGTTATATGCGGCATGGTAGCCTTTGTGACGTTATACATCCCTTTCAGATTCACACCGACGAGCTTGTCGAAGTATTCCTCGCTCGTTTCGGTCAGGGGCATGGATGTGGGGTTCACCCCGGCACAGTTGAAGACGTGATCGATGTGTCCATACCTAGCCACGACCTCTGTTACGCGCCGAGCTACATCGACTGCATTGGATACATCAAGGGCGAGGGTGATATGACGCTTTGGGTCGTTGTCGTCGTCGCCGTTGCAGAGTCGAAGGGTTTCGGCGATGCCAGCTTCGTTGATATCTGTGATCGCAAGTACGGCGCGAAGTTTGTGGAGTTTTATAGCAGTTCCGCGGCTAAAATTGGAAAAGGAGGTGGGTAAGTAGGTGTAAAAGCAAGTGGAAATATGAGTGTAGCTTATACAATATACGTGTACTTATTAGGTAGGTAGATAGGTAGGTATATATGTATATATATACCTACACAGTTAAAGTGTATAACAGGTATATAGAAGGTATGTAGTACTTACCCAATACCACTCGCTGCTCCAGTAAGGAGTATCACCTTACCGGCAAGACTGGGAGACATGTTGAATCTCTAGGTATGTGACAAATAAAGATATCTCGCTGAGTATCAAGTGAATTAGTAAGGTAGTTTATACGCTCCCTGACACCTTAGATTCAGGTTTCAATGACCATGACGCTGTGGCAGACCCCCCACTTGTGAGCTCCCCGCCCTTAAGCTCGGAGTCTCTTATCTCATCCATGACTTGTACAAGACTACAAGATCAAGAGTGGGAGGTGGGAGGTGGGAGACAACGCATTTGATCAAAGTCGACATTGTGAATTTCCAATTCAAGGCCATATTCAATATTCAGGGTATCCGAGGCGGAATTGAATGGTGAGTGCTATTATACTTTCCCTGAGTTTTCTTTAACCCTAACCCTAACCCTAACCCTAACCCTAACCCTAACCCTGGCTTTCCTTGAACTCCAAAACAGATTGCGTATCCGAACCCATTCAAAATCTGAACACCGACAACTACCATGCAACGTATATCTGTACGCCGCCCGGAACATATTCCAGGGTATATATAGTGAATTTCAAATGGACGGCAACGCCGCGCCCGTTGTAAACGCCATATCGTGAAAGATGCAATCCCTTTACTCATAAAACCGTTCATCCCATTCGTGTTCTAACAACTCAACCGGAGCTGGCCACCATGACACTACAAAAAGAGGTTAGCAACATTTCGAAGCAGGACAGGAAAAGAAAGGAAAGAAGAAAGAAGAAAGAAGAAAGAAGGGAAAGGGATTGAGATAGATGATGGCTGTGTGATGCTTACTCAGGGGCCCTTCGATATTCGACACGTGGGTATCTGTCGGTATCGCTTCAGAAGTGTTCCGCACCATCTTTTCGTCATCGACCCATTCATGTTCCATGAGCTCGAGTGGCTCCGGCCACCAGGACATCAGGGGTCCGGAAATCTCCAAGGTGTGGTTTTCTTCTGGCGCAGTTACGCGGACTTTATTGTGCCTGCGGAGATCCGGTCGGTTGGAAGGCTGGATGGTGGTCGCGTGAGGCGACTCCTCCTCTGCTTGCCTTCCGAGGAAGACGGGGAACTCGAAGCCGTCTTCGAATCTTAGTGGACTTGATCGGTAATATGTATCCAGCGAGGACGGAAAGTACACACCTTCGTCGAATTCGGACTCGCAGTCGCTCAGGACTGGGGTTTCGTTACCCTCCGTTTCGGGTGTCTGGGCGCCTGACGGCTGCTGAGAGTCGGACTCCAGCGGCGTGGTGTAGCCGTCCCGGTAGACGTGGTTGATGATGACCTTATCCTTGTGACCGGCGTGGTGCAGATGGTTCACATATAGGAGGTGGGAGAGGTCGTCTTCGTTATAGATGGCAACTTGAGGGTTAGAGCTGTCATCTACCGTCGCCGGGCTTACTTCGAACGATGTAGCGTGGGCTCGAGCAGCCAACTGTTCCATTTGGAAGATGTCACCCTGCATGGTTGTGGTTGTAGTTGTAGTTGTAGTTGTAGCTGTGGTTGAATGGAAAGGCTTCTGAGTCTGTACGTGTTTATTATGCGCTCTGTGTATTAATAGAGATGGGTTTCTTGGTAGGATTCCTTGACCATCTTGGGTATCTATTCCAGATTTATATACACCTATATACACATACCTATATACACATTACCTAGGTCCTATATACTACCTATTGAATTTATGAATTAATATAATAATAATAGAGGAATTCGAATGATCCACAATCGTGCTAGAGCCATCCTCGAACTACGAAAACCCGAACTATTCTCGTCTCATCCGACCGAGAGCTGATGGTTTCAAGAATTTTTTTTGTCTTTGCTTAATAGCGGGCGGCTCCTTGAGGTTGAGTCTATGGGTAACCTTTAGAACCCTTAGAACCATGGGCGTTTAGTGGTATGTTAGGTCGTATGATTGGGGGTAGGGCGAATGAATTAGGTATGTCTACACTAGTGAAATGTTACGGGGGGCCACGGGGGATAACTACCTACATCCACATAGTAAGGCTGGGGCTTAGGCTTGGCTTGGTTGGGTTTCTTATCCCGAATTATTCCGAGTGAAGTCATTTGATAATTAGGTAATACCTTGGCGCGAAAAAAAACAAGGTCAACATACCTCCCCCCCTTTTTTTCTTTCTCTCTCTTACTTTAGTGTAGGGGGAAAAAAAAGGGAAAAAAGGAAAAACATTGCCAACCAATACGGGTCGGCCCAGGGCAGTCTCAAGATCGGTGCTGCTGACGAATCTACACTATGTATTTGGACACTACCTAAGCCTTAATTAAGATAGTACTAATACAGCATAATAAATCTGGGTTTCCGATCGGGATCCACGATCTCTCATGCTAAAAAAGGCGGTAATGTCCACCTGGGCATTATCCTGTATCCATGAGCACCGTATCACTCCACTACCTACAATTACACGTTATTAATAATAGTAAAAAGCTTTTCTTCTCACTTCCCTTTCGTCCGTTGTCTTGCCACCTTCAATTCTTCCTGATATTATTTTTTAAAAAATAATAATATACATACTTAATGTACCTGTCTCTTAGCAAACAACGAATTGTTTGGTTTAGGGGGGCATTGTGGGTCTCTACTTCTAGTGTTTACTCACAGACAACAGCAGTTAATACATTGGATCCAGCTGCATTGGATAATACCCGACTTGTCAAATGGACTGATGAATGATCTGATGGATCAGATGTATGGCAACGATTATTACCTAGGTGCTAACTAATAGGTACTACCTTGAACATAGGGTAGGACCTAGGTACTCGTACCTGACTGGAGGTATCTAGTAATAATAGGGGTTAATAGGGGTCCGCGCCGTCCTGGTCGCGACGGGGTCTTGGATCGACCCATTGATATGCGCGTGAACGACACCTTGAGCGGGCAGTGCAAATATAATAAGCCAAGGTTCGTCTGCAGAATAATTATGCTCTACCTATTCTGCCACATGTTCATCTTGACGTGGGAATCTGTCGATGAGCTACATCATCTGTTCGTGTTACTTCCCCCTCGCCTCCATAGTGTTTCGGACTAGTTTGACCGCGTCGCGAGCCGGGACACTGCTGGCCTTCTTACCCAAGATCTCGCAATGCCGTCCTGCGTAAGACAAATGTGTGAGTTCGGGGGAGGGAAAATCCTGAGGAGTTCCGAGTGCGTACCCTTTCCTACTCCGGGAGCTCCGAGTACGGAGATGACGAGTAGGCGGAGAGAATCCATATCCTACGTTCTTCGAGATTAGACGACGATGGACACCTGTGCGCTTTTCGTCATCTACTGAAACACGGATCCTTCTAAGGCCTGAAACGTCGGCCGCCGCGAAAGCAAACCCTCTAGGATAAGCCAGAATGTCTTCAGCCGATTTTTTAAGATGGCTTGTGATAGGAATGTGATGGCTGACACCTAGGGACTTAAGCGATGGTTCTTGCACTTCCATACTTATGACTTGGGAATGAGCAGAGAGGCCTCGGAAGTGTCCCAGGGGCAACTTCAGTCGGGACGTTAGCTATATGTCTTCAGAGTAATCGGATGTTGTGCCGGTTTTCTCACCTGACCCTTCACATGGAAGCTCGTAAAATGCATCCCTGGTTCAGGTTATAATGCCTCAATTACCTCTCTATCACTGGAAAGCCTTGCGGAATCTTTTCCGTGCCAACGGAATTGCTTTTCCTTATCCAGGTTAGTCAAAATCTATGGTGAGTTCTTATAAGATTTTGTCCCAAAACGATGAATTTTGTTCTGTTCTTCTTGAGGGTGTACATGAATAGCAGCAGGGGGGGCAACCATACCGTGATTGCTTGGATAGTATCTACCTCAGGGAACTTTGAAATGGTGATATTGGTTATTAATTTACCACGAGGCCTATCGACGATGAAACATTGCCGTATTGCCGGCGTGCTTGCTACATCCCCGAGGCAGTTTGTTTCTGGACGAATCACGACCGTAAAGGCGCTCGCTTCCATCATTATGTATAGAACAGACACCCAAGAATACAGACGGATAACCTCCCATCAGGATATCAACTCTAATCAATGACTGAAGTAACCGGGGCCCCCCCCCCCCCCCCCCCCCCCCCCCCCCCCAAACAACAAACAAAAAAAAAAAAAAAAAAAAAAAAAAAAACAAAAAAAAAAAAAAAAAAAAAAAAACC
>MU385885.1:134777-290682 GCA_022497145.1 Rostrohypoxylon terebratum | reverse complement strand
GCCCGCCGCCAACATTTTGTCGACCCCCACCACCCCACCCCCCCCCCACCCAACCCCCCCCCCGCCCACCCCCCCCCCCCCCCCCCCCCAGCACCCCCCCCCCCCCCCCCCCCGGGCCCACCGAGATCCATGTTGAGACATAGATTGAATTATTGTGAGGGTGAAGAATTAGAAAAGTTTCACGTTGGTGGAACTATGGGAATGTTTGGATTCCACGCTTCTAAAAGCACCGAATTACAAGACTGAGATGCCGAATTCAAGTGCTCGTTGGTAGGATAAAGTAAGGCCTGAGACTCTTGTCTCCTCAACGAAATAGCTATTACTTTACATGCCTGTTCTAGCCATTGGCTACATCGTACCGTGTCCGCGTGTTAATGTGGTATATCCCCTTACCTTGCATCAAGACCAAGGTAGAAGCCGGCGCATGGCGCACCATCGCCCTATTATATGATGGCTGCCTTTGCGAATACCATTTCTTCAGGCAATCTCACCGTTTCCGACGGGGGGACCGTTGCTTATCCACTGCTCACTTGCTAGACGAAGGGACCTAGCATCAGATGTATGTTGAAATTCATGTCAGATACGACGTCGATTTTTGAGGCCGTAGAACGTGTCAGACCTCAGAGGTGTTTTCTATATGGGTAATAATATGCCGGAGTAATCTCGCTCATACCCCAGAAATAGCATTTGAAGTTTCCCGATATCCTGATCATAAGTAAATTGGGGGACGTGAGGGTCACAGCATCGATCTAAGGACTTTTATATACGTACGATTTTAAATATAGTGTGCGCCAGCCCGTCGGCTCTACAGGCCTCGGTTGAGAGAGGCCAGCGAACACAAAGCCCATCTCGAACTCGTATCCTGCTGTGCCTTCTCGAAAATAACTGGTCTGATGCCCAGTTAAATAGTCGTGCAGTCGTCGTTGCGACAGATGGAGATTTCAGACCCTCTTTAGTCCTCACTGAAAGCGAAGTGAAGTATTCAGAATCAGCATGGTAAGGTAGAGTTAGCGGTTGATGCAAAGCCCTACGGGAACCGACGACATACCTGCTCGACCTGCTCGGACTTCTTGTAACCAACTAACTAAATAATCAGGATTGGCTAGACCATCGCCAGGGTTCATCCAGACGTCAATAAAGACATCGCAGAGAGGGCAAAATTTACTGGGCATGGTTGATAAAGTAGTGATGCCCGTTACTCTTTTCGTCGTTCTCGTCGTTCTCGTCTTTGGTATTGTAGCGAAGTGGAAGGCTGCCAATCTTAGAAGCTCGTTCGACACCCAGATGCGACCCGTCTTTAAGCCTAGATGATCGTAGGACGTACGTCGTAGGATCTAATAATAACCCCCTTCCAGGTTCAGTGATTCCCGCCCGACCTCTACACCGTTCCCAATACCGTTCTCAACGCCGTCCTCAACGCCGCAACTACGTGTGTACCTAGCTTATTATGGTCATATACCCAATTCCTAGGTAGTCAGTCAAATGCTGTGGATAATAGATCTGTATCTGCATCATCGATGTAGCTCATATATACTCTTTTTTTAAACTAATAATCCCGGTTCGCTGCATCCTATCCTCAAAGTGGAAGCGGATTTTGGAAACGGGTTTACACAAAAGATGAATTGAGTCTCGTGGTGATACACCCAAGTGCAAATCAAATGAGCACATTCCATTTACCAACAAGAATGACAGAGGGGGAAAAAGAACCGTCTACATTGCCACCGGTCTGACCGCAGGTATATTACTGCCAATCGAATGTGCTTGACCGCATGGCCTTACCTTTCCGGGTATAATAATACCTGAACGATCTCTCATAACCTAGGTTCTTTGAAACAGAAAGCCACCATAGCTTTCAAAGCCATATTAAAGCCACCTTATCTCTGTCTAGAAGATGCCGTTTACGATCTTTCCACCAAGAGTAGCACCGGCACCGAAGATGGCCGCGTTTCCCAATTTCTTTCCAAACTTCTTCCCGCCCTCTTCGAACTTGCTCGGAGTTCCGCTCTGGCCGCTCTGGTTGCTACCTCCTTGCGCGACAGCCATGGGAGGAACATGTGCGTTGTAGGGATTCTGGGATTGGGGCGGCGGTGGATAGGCCCCGTTGCCTGCCGGTCCGGGGGCGGGCGTAGCATATACTGGTTGCGGCGGGGCATAGAAGCCCGCCTTCTCGCTATTATCTATCTCCACATAGTTCTTAGGAAAGATGCCTTCGGCATTCGTTCTCTTGTTTCGCCCCATCCACCAGTCGTCGTTCATGTATTCGTACACAGCAATCTTATCGTCGCGCTCGAATGACAAGTCTCGGTCGTCAGCCGCCTGGTACTTGTAGAGAGCCTTCGCGTGAGCGATGATCGGTTTGGAGGGAGGTGGGGCCGGGGGTCCCGCACGCGCAGGCAGGGAAGGCGGCCCGGTCGAACTATAGGCTGGAGGAGCTGGGTGGTGGGTAGGATTCTGGTTGATCGCTAGGTTTGCCATCGAGTTCACAGGTGGCGAATGTTGTTGCACAGGCGCCGGCGGCGGCGAGGCCACGGATGTATTTCGTGCAGCGGGTGTAGGTGCGCCCGAGAGCGATGTCTCCGCGGGAAGCATCCGATGGATCGAGTCGAATACATCGTCGGTGACAACGCCTTTCTCGAGAAGGTGTTCGAGTTCCTAGGGTTTGTCAGTCAGAGGGAAGATGTTGAACCAGTTGAACCAGCTTCTTAGAAGACATACATTCTTGATAAGCCGGAGCGACTTATTCGTCGCGATGATTTCCTGGCGCTCGAGAGAAACCATCTTGTCAGAAAGATACTATTTCCGTCGTCGAATATTCGTAGTGTAGTGTAGTAAGCAGTATTATACGAAATACTGTATTGGTAGTTGGTAGTTCGGTCGGTGACCGTGGGAGGGGAAGCCTCGAAGTTTCAGAATTGTGATGGCAGCCAATTCCCCTTTCTCGGACGATCGTGGGTGTAATTTGGTAGTCGGCAGAAGACGAGAAGATTGTTGGTGGAATGATTAATTAAATCCCCGTTCTTTTAAAGTTCCAAGGTTGGATCTAGGTAATAATCTATCCTTCTATCCTTAGTGCACGTACAATGTACATCCATCCAGATGGATGCTGCTACCAGGGCTGCCAGGTAGGAGTAGTGGCTGTGCATCCCTCTAACTCCACTATTTTAGGTATTTGTATTGTACAATGTACAATACAATATACGGGCAGTGACCAGTCACCACGGTCCACTGATAGCCTGAAGTACATACCCCCCCTTCCCAAGCACCCATGATTCCCTACTACTAGGTACCAATATGGATGCCTACAATGTACAATACATGGGTAGGTAATATGTACATATTCACACCTAGACTGCTAGTTCTCATAGTAATCCATCCATTGTTACGGACAATATATCTATAAATCCTACAGTCACCTGCACCAGATAGACTTATTGACCTTGGGTAGATCTTGTCTCATTCGATATACTATCTATATATTCATCATCGAGAACAATCCAAAAATAGGTGACCGAGCTACCAACTAACCTCCACTCATAATAAATTGGTAGCTTGTCCGCTTCCCATCGCCATCTAGGTAGCCTCCAATCCCTAAACGAAGGGGCTATTCTTCACAACATATTTGTTAATGTATTCGTCCACATACGTAGCCTCTAGTTTCTTTCTATCCGTTCCTAATTCGATGAGTTCTCTTACTTGCGATTCCGAGAGGTGGGGTCCTAGGTGCCTCTTGTACTTGGCCAAGATGTGCGGCTTCGCCTCTTCTCTCCTGAGACGGTGTCCCAACGGCGCCTCGACTACTACCTCGTCCAAAACTGTGCCATCGTTCAGTTCGACCGTCAGCGCGTTAGATATCGTGCGCAGCTCTGGGTCGTGGTAATCCTTGGTAAACTGCGGGTCCTCCACACACTTGATCTTCTGCCGGAGCGATTCTACCAGCGGTGACGTCGCCGCCTCGCTACCATCCGTGTAATCGGTCGCCTCTAGCCGGCCGAACACGAGCATGACCGAGCACATGTACTGAATGCAATGATCGCGGTCGGCAAAGTTGTCCATGGGTTTGAACTGCTTATCAATAATGCGGACACATGCCTCGTGCGTTCTACACGTGATGCCCTTGATATCTGCTGCCGATTTCCCCATTTCTTTCAGCTTGTTGTGTATCTTCTGGGAAGCCTCTACGGCTGTCTGGGAGTGGAATTCGGCTAAACGTGAGAAGTCAACAATTTGCAGAACAGTGGCGCTCGAGGACATCATTCGATGAACTAACCTGGATAAGAGACCTTGAAAAGGACGTTTTCCATAACATAGCTACCGTAGGGACGCTGGAACTCGAATTTGTTGCCCTTAAACAAGACATCGTAGAACCCCCACACAGGCGCGGACAAAACGGTAGGAATTCCGGGTTCGCCCTTCATGACCTTCAACGCGAGATTCACAGCTCGCTGACAGGCATCACCAGCGGCCCACGACTTCCGGGACATGGTATTTGGCGAATGCCGGTAGGTTCGCAAGCTCTGCCCGTCAACCCAAGCTTGGGTTACGGCATCGGCGATCTGTTTCTCGCTCAATCCGAGCATCTGAGATACGACTGCCGCGCTGGCAACCTTAACAAGTACGACATGGTCCAAGCCGACCTTGTTGTACGAATTCAGCAACGCTAGACAGCCCTGTATCTCATGGGCCTTGATCATCCCCTCGAGGACATCTTTGACGGTAAAGATCTTGCCTCCCGCAAGCTTGCCACCGGCCTTGTTGGTACGGTTAACCCAGTCAGCAACGGCGAGGATAGCACCCAAGTTGTCGGAGGGGTGGCCCCATTCGGCAGCCAGCCAACAATCGTTGTAATCGAGCCACCGTATCGTAGCACCGATGTTAAAAGCCCCGGTGACGGGATCGAGGACGAAATCGGTACCAGGAACCCTGGTGCCGTTTGGGACAACGGTACCTGGGACGACGGGACCAAGGAGCTTAGTGCACTCCTTGAATCGCAGACCCTCTAGTCCGCAACCTAGAGTATCAAGGAAGACCCATCGTGCAGTGTCAAACTATTGCCAGTCAGCACCACATCTTCCTAACCCGGGAACATGAGAATAAAAGAGCATGTAGTCGTGTGATTATATGATTTATATGGTAATATGGTGATATGGTGATATGGTAATATTATTGCATGATTATTATGAAATAGGTATCCGTACAGCCAATTCGGAATCAATTGGTTTGGTGACATAGCTTGCGATGTCCCTGATCTCGGGATCGTATTCTCTTGCTCCTTGAGACATTGGAGGGGCAGATTGTTGGGCGGCGGTAGTGGAGAAGGAAGAGGAGGGAGAAGAAGAAGCGCGAACGACGTAGGTGGGGTATGTTAGTCGAGCTGTTGTAGAGGCTCCGAATTTCGCGGTTGCTAGTGGTGAGGATAAACTAAGAGTAAGAGGGACGGATCTCCGCAGAGCAGTCGATTGTAAACGCAGTGGTCGGGAAGCCGTTCGGAGACCACATGCAAGATTGGCAGAAGACATTTTCTCCAAGTTTCCAAGTTTCCAAGTTGCCCTCAAATCGCCAGTCGCAGTTGCGCGTTGCTCTAGAGTCTTAAGACTTAGGTTGCTTAGCCTTTTACCTACCTAGTAGACAGGTATGACGAGCAGGAGTTTTGAGTACCTAGGTCCTAGGTCCTATGTAAACACCTACTTTGAGATACCTACTAGGTACGGTCCTATGGTCCTAAGGTCCTAAGGTAGGTTCAATGTTGGATGAAGAGGTAAACTTTATTAAAAAGTATTCAATGTTCAAACCTCGGTTCGGAGTAGTACACTGTACTGCTACTATTAGGACCTAGGACCTAGGTAGTAATAGCATGGATACCGCTTACATGCGGCCAATGGAGGGGCACCTACGCCAAGCCACCCATAGTAATGTCCATTGTCCATTGTCCATTTACCGAACTCTATTAGGGCTCTAATGTGAATTATGCAAGTGTATGTCAATCTCGGACCTCTTTTTCCCTTTTCCCTTTTCCCTTTTCCCTTTCCCTTTCCTACTCTGCAACCTTCAAGGTTGGCAATGGCCGAGCGGCATCGCCAGAAACATGAAGTTCGGACTTCTCTGTTTTTTCGAGGGCGAAAGATAAAAGCAAAGTTTCCCCCCCCCCCCCCCCTCCCCCCCCAAAAAAAAACCAATAGTAAATATAAATCATTATATATCATCAATATCATTTAACCTAGGACCTAGGTATGATCACCAGACGACGGCGCCTCTAACATATCCACGATCAACTAGTTCTCGAAAGTTTCTTTCCAAGCACTTTAGTTTATACCCTTCGAGATGTTCACCACGACCAAAGACATCAATGATATGATCAAAATCAAACTTCTCCGATGTGCGCGAGCATTTCTCTAGGATCCTCCGTAGGATAGCTGCTCTACACCGGGGGTCTCTGACCGCCGTGTTCAAACTGAGAGACATCAAAGACTGTTTGGTCAAATCTACCTCTCTGTCGATGCCCCTTTTCAGCTGCTCGGCGTTGATAATGGACGCGTATTGGTCTCTCAGTTCTCTTAGTAACCAAGGCGCATCTTCGTGACGATTACCCTCGGCCTCATCCTCATCCTCATCCTCATCCTCGTACCATCCCTTGTTCCTCCAGAAGTCTGGCCCCGGCTGCCACCGCCACACAAATGGGTTGAAGTCCCTAACAAGCCAGCTCGGCAAAGCTTCGTTGCCGACCGACTTCGGCGCGATCCGCACACTGTCCCAGCCCAGGATCCCCTCGATATTTCCCTCTTCCGAGACAATTATATTATGCATCTTCAAGTCAGAGTGCGTAAGCACGAAATCCCTCTTCACATCATCATCATCATCCCCTTCTTCGCCTTTGACAGATCTTGGCCGAGGCGGTTCACGGATAAAGGTGACGAGGAGGCAGAGAAGCCGGTCGACCCCGATATTTGGCTCGACATCACATGGATCTTTGTCGAGAAGTGCAGTGTACATTTCTGTCGTGTCGCTAAAGGGGCCTATCTCAGCGTATATCGGCTCCTTTTCGACCTCTTCGTTCCTTAACCAGCGTTTTACCATAGCCTGCACGTCTAGCTCTCTTAGAGGTCCAACTCCGACTAGATCCTCTCTATCATCGAACACGGGTGCGCCGCCACACTCGAATTGGTACCTTCCAAGTTGTAACATCGACCGCGCTAAGCTTTGTAGAACCTTTATCCTCCGCGCCCTGACCGTTCCCTCATTCTCGCCATGTCTCCCGAACCAGACCTGATCTAGCGTCTGGCCTTCCACATAATTCATGATCAAAAATGGTACATGTAATTTGTTGTGCGGAGATGAGTCGAAGTCGATGAGATTTGGTACTGGGATTGTCGTTTCCTGAGAGAGTTTAGACATCATGAGAGCCTCTATGCGCAATGCTTCAGCGCAGAGTTTATCCCAAACATCTGGCGTGCCGTTGGTCGGGATCTTAATGATCCATCTGGTGGTCTCGCAACATTGCGCATCATAGATTTCGATAGGATAGAAGACGTGAGCCGAACCGAAACGAGGACTACAAACAGTCGGCAGTCGCATCGGGGCAGGGCGATAGCCAATCTGGCGTTTACGGTGAACGTGCATGAGTTGAAGCGCGTAGGAGGCGATAGCCTTCGTGTCGACATGTGAAAGTATCCCAGCAAAATCTCGATTCTCTTTCTGGTCCTTCTGGTCCTTCTTAAAGTCCGGCCTAATCTCTCCCGTCGGTACAGCACCGATAAGTGCATTACGGAGGGAGGGCAAGGTATTATCTTTCGCAGTTTGCTTCTTGCCGTCTATCCTGACTTGCCATCGCGTAGGCTTCACTAGCCCAGTCAAACCCGTCCATATCTTATTAGTATTTAATCCCCCAACATAATCAACGTGCGCCTCGTTCCCATAAGCTTGTGATGAAAACCCGAGGACCAAGCCAAAATCCTCCTGGTAAGCTTTGGCTAATCGAGTCAGTTCTGTCTGGCGATCCAGCCGAGACCGCTCCACGTAACCTTTTGTTCGTGGGATTGACATTGTTCTCTACAAGTCAAGAAATAACCAAGGAATATGGTTTATAGACAATGCTATTGAGAAGCTTTACAAACATCAGTAGAATAGA
This sequence comes from Rostrohypoxylon terebratum, assembly GCA_022497145.1. Taxonomy (NCBI): domain Eukaryota; kingdom Fungi; phylum Ascomycota; class Sordariomycetes; order Xylariales; family Hypoxylaceae; genus Rostrohypoxylon; species Rostrohypoxylon terebratum. The sequence continues at coordinate 282,560 of MU385885.1, read as the reverse complement.
AACATAGCGGCCTGAACAATTTCTAAGTGAATTTCTGACAAAGAAGTCCCATTTCGACACAGTGGTTGTGGCGTTTTACTTTCCACATCCGGTGTGAATTCCAACGTTCCGAGTTCAAACACATCCCATTTCCATTTCTATAAGCCGCAACATTGCAAGCCAGACGACCTGAAAACTGTTCTATAACTCTATGTCTGCTCCTCTATGCGTATCTAAAAATACCCGTTTTTCTTGAAGGGTAAGAAGCACGTCGCCCCCGCACCCTTTCAATAGTCTACAAGACCCAAAACTTCTTCGCAAAGCATTATCACGATAATTTTCAGGGAAACCAAAAAAAAGATGGACATGCCGGAATGGCTCCTAGCCGCATCAACATCTCAGCCACATCTCACACGGACCCAGCTTATTCTGCCCGACCCGTCAGCCAACCGACCGGCCGATGTATAATTCGCAGCCAGGAAGAGTACTATCGCGTCCGATACCACCAAGTACCAAGACCGATAAGGAGGCAAACAACAAAAGCCACGATTCCTTGTTTTGACTGCGAAATCAGAATCGACCAACCAATGACAGATTCCAATTTCTTTGCCTGGGCTCGGTGCTTCCAGGATCCGGAATCGATAGGGTAAGGCAGCTTGATGCGTGGATCTATTGTTTGAGGATAATCAACGCTCAGCTCTGTCTCGCAAACAGACTCCGTGGGTAGAAGTTTGGCGGGCTCAAGCATCGGCACCTCCAAACGCAAAAATACTGGTCGGTGATCGCTCGATCTCACTGGTGGGATTGCGTCGTAGGCTTTGACGTTCATCTTTACATCGCCGACAGTCTCTCGAACCCACCAGGGTATGTCGAGGAACAATATACGATCACACCAGCCAGGCCACCGGTGGCTGGCCCAGGTCCAGTCAATTTTATCCGAGTTTTCGTCCTCGCTCTGCGGCGTGCTTTCGGACGAGAAAACAAGCTTATAGGTCGGTGGGAATTTTATGGGCGCCTCGCTTAACCCGTTCAATGTGCGTCCAGCAGCCTTCTCTATGGTAAGTTGGTCACGGGAGAGAAACCGAGAAAAATGGTTTGGGCTTTCGGGATCAATGCTGGGAAAGGTAGAGCCCAGCGCTGGTGATTTCTCAGATAGACGATAATTCAGATCGCCAGCAACGAAAAGATGAGAACCTGGCTTATATATGGAGGCGTCTTGCGCGGCTACTTGTGCCGCATCCTGTTCGAGAAGTGGTTCTTGAGTTTCAGAATTTTCATTACTCTGAAGCGTGCGTTGCGCCGATGACCGCTGTGACCGCTTCATCTTCCTGGGATCCTCGAATAGGAGGCCAGAAACGATGTTCTCCCAATTCTTATTCCTTTTGCTAAGATTCCACTCCATGGCGGCTAGATGGGCACTGACGAAAGTGAGCTCGGTTGACGCCAGTAACGAACCATCCTCACTATTCTTTCTATAAACCAATCGAAGCCCCACCGCACCTTTGTTCGCCATATCGCCAGTACCAAATCCAACTTCGCTCGTTTGAAGATTTTGTATGACGTCTGGCTCTCGTGTGAAGAGCAAAATGCCTGTCATACCGACATTACGCGCAGTCACCAACGTGAATGGCCGATCTTTTGAGTGATTCTGCCGTTCCTGTTCTGCTGTAAATTTGGTAGCTGCAATATTGACAGCCGACTCATAGCGTTGAAAGTACGGATTGAGTACGTATGAGCCGATGAACGCTTGAGCCAAGGGGGCCATTTCCTGAAGGGAACTGAGTAGCATTAGGTAAGTGATTAGTTTGGTTTCCAGTATTGGCGATACTTGCTCGTGCAATACTTACATGACAAGTAAATCAGGTAGGCTTGAAGCATTTTGACCGAAAGCATGGTGAAGGTGTCGGGCAAAAACGGGAACATCAATCTCACGTTTTGCAGCGTTAAATGTGAGGACGAAGACGTCCAGATAAGTGGCTGATTCCATTGTTAAACGCTGTAAGGGACCGAGTGGTCAAGGAAAAAAGATACTAATATGATATAGATAGGCGGCTTTCGATTTTGATTGGTGTTGAAGTTATCGTAGTGTATATCAATATATACATACACACATATACGCATGTGCATACATATGCACGTAACTTCGGGTCGTGATGTTGCAACGGAAAGAACCTTGGAAGTTTTGGTAATGGCGTTGTAGTACCCTTCCTTTAAAGTTTACATAGAGACCTAGGAGAGGTGGGCTAGTGGGGAAAAGGCGAGGAAAGCAGGGAAAGCAAGCACAAGTTCTTCCCTGCCATGCTATACCTATTATGTCATCGATTTGAGTTCTACATACATAGTAGGAGGTTCTAGGGTGCGGGTGCGGATGTTCAGGGTCCTTCCAAATCCGGTGCATCTAGAAATTTTCGATTGATAATATTACCGTCTCTTTCTGCTCTTAAGAAGAGAGAACCACAACAATTACAATAAGATTTCACAATCCCCTTATATTCGATATCTGTCCATGCCAGCTGCCACGATATATTTTCGTATCTATTCATATTCCAAGTGACCCCCATTGAAGCTTGCACAGCTTCCCTACGCCGACTACCTACGCCAGTTTACACGAACAAATTTGGCAGTAGATGTCAGGCTGTTACTGCTTTCCCCCGAGATTTCAGGAGCAGCCGTTGATATGCACATTCTGATTATTGTAGACCATGACGACACTTAAGTAGGTTAGGTCGTGCTTGTGCTCATAAATATAATTCACCCACGCATTAAAAAAAAAAAAAAAAAAGACAGAGTGCTAGTGCAAATCAAATTCATTCTGTGTAACTACCTAACGTGTATTGGATATGTGTTGCCATCGTCGCGGGGAACCCCCTCTCCATAAAAGTCTTCGTGGGCCAGCTTAACACTGTTGGCTAATCGGTACCTCGGAGAAAATTTTCGGATCGTTGACACCGGGTCAGCGATCAAATCTTGCCATGAGGTTGTGATGTGTCGATACTCCGTAGCGCGTGTCAGATACTGCCTCAACAAACTCTGCGGAAGTGTTGCTAGCTACCCGAATCAAGCCATTACAGGGCGGCTATTAGAGAACGGATCCGACCCACTGGATCAACCACCAAACTGCGTTGCCCAGCGCAATCTTAGGTAAGAATGGCATGGCCAATCCACAATTCCGTCTGCGATCAAACATAACTGTGTGAATGACATAGCTCTTCCAACCAGGTAGACTATGAACTGGGAAATCATTTGATCAAGTTCGGCCGGTGTCGATCATACTGGTTCTCCCCAGCACGAAAACCCCACCTCATTATGACATCCCCAGGAGAGGAGGTTGGCGTAACAAGTCCAATATCTGAATGGGAAAATAAAAGGAAAGAAACGATCGAAGAAAAGGAAAAACAAGGTCTCGGTCATATCAATAGGATGATGTATCGCATCGAAGGGGTATCGGCAAACCAGGACGACGGAACAGAGTCCTAATGTTGTCGAGACCCAATCTCAGGCTAGCCGTTCCCCTTACTCGTCAGTTGAGTTAGAGCGCGAGTAGAAGGCAACGTGCCATGATAGACTAAATCCCATGTAACGACACCCCAAAAAAGAGTGCCGGAAGTGCCGTTCAAACAACCTAAACCACTCGACAAGAACGTCGTATGTGTTCTTGAGATACACATCCGCGCCTTCAAGAGTTGATTAGATTGCCCGAGCCAAGGGAATGGAGTCGTGAACCGAGAGTCATCGAAGAACGGAAACAATAGCAATCCATAAGATATGAGAAGGATCGTGCCTGGTCCTCTGTCCGGTGATAATTGGCGCATATCCACTGGCAGATATTCTGGAGCCAATACGAGAGGATTGAGCGAGGACGCCACCGCAAATCCGAAGTTAGTTTCCGTTGTGCGGAGCGCACGTCTGTTACGCCCGCCACAACGCAACGGGTGATACCAACGTAGAGGTGTCAGCTAATCATTTCGGCCGGTAAGAGCCAGATGCATATCCGGAGCCAGCACCCTGACCTTTGGAAGCTGATCGCAGCCTGTTACCGCAAACTGAAGTGTCAGCAATCATGTCAGCAATTCCTCCGGCTAGCGCTGTAAATCACACCAAACTCGAAGGAAAAATGATTCCTTACTAGGAATTCTTGGGCTGGGCTGGGCTGGGCTGGCGAGACACTCACATCCTGTCGCTTCCCCCGACGGCACGGTTGGTTTCTGGAGTGTCAACGCCGGGAGCACCGCGCTCGATTACCTTGCGGCGAGAGCTGGGAATTGGGTTGGGCTTGACGGCACCCGGCTGAGGCGTTTGGCCTGCAGCCGCACCAGTAGTTCGGCGGGCCTTGTCATCTTCGTTATCCTGGCCAGCGGCCTGGGCAATCGCCTGAGCATTCTTCTGATACTTGTACACGGTCCAGTCGAAGACATAGTCGTATTGAAATCCTTCACGGACGAAGAGATCACGGAAAATCTTTCGGAGGTAACTATAGTCAGGTTTGTCGTCAAATCGAAGTGAACGAGTGTAGTTCAAGTAGATGGCGAACTCGTTGGGAAAGCCACGGCAGAGAACCTCGGTCGGGGTAGTCATCTTCTTCTCCATGATGCGGTCATACTTCTGCTTCTTAGTGGCAGCTTTAAGGCCCTGCCAAGGAAGGGAACCCCGGCAGAAGTATAGCATAACGTAGCCCAAAGATTCCATATCATCACGACGTGATTGCTCTTTACCAATATTAGTATATCATGTCATCCACTAAGCAAATAGACGATAACTTACCAACGCCGAGATGAGTGTTGATCGAGGCATATCGAGCAGTACCGGTCAAGTTCTTGTTCTCGCGGTAAGGGATGTGAAAGTGGGTCTTGGGGTCGCGATACTTCTTAGCCAGACCAAAGTCGATAACGTTGACTTGGTTGCCCCGCTTGCCAATTCCCATCAAAAAGTTGTCGGGCTTTATATCACGGTGGATGAAGGACTTGGCGTGGATGTACTCAATGCGAGAGATAAGTTGGTCGGCAAGGAGAAGAACGGTCTTCAACGAAAACTTGCGATTGCAGAAATTGAAAAGATCTTCCAAACTAGGACCCAGTAGGTCCAGCACCATGGCATTGTAGTCGCATTCAGTTCCAAACCAGCGGACAAAGGGGATGCCGACGCCGCCGGCAAGGGACTTGTAGACTCGAGCCTCGTATTCTAGCTGAGGGTGCTTGGCCTTGACGGACTCAAGCTTGATCGCAATCTCTTCGCCAGAGATGATGTTCGTGCCAAGGTAAATATCACCGAACGAGCCGGAGCCGATCTTGCGACCGATGCGGTACTTATTACCCACACGCAGGTCCTTATAGGGGTTAGTATGGCTTCGTATATCCAGTTTTGGCATATCCTAGAGTCTTAATAGAAGTCTCGTGATGTATCGATTTGGGTATCCTATTATGGAGACGATGGGGATACCCCGTTGATGCACACCGACATTCAACTCTCGCCACCCCAATGACAAAACGGCCTCTTCATGGTATGATTCGCTTTCAGACATAATGATGAAAATCGAGATAGCAACGTACCATTGTAGTCATGACGAAGGTGGTGTTGAGCTACCGTGCTCGACGAACGCCAGGAAGTCGGATAAAGTTGATTTATGTTCTCGGGTCGGATCTGACAAGTTTGTTGAGGCACGAAAACCTGCTATCAATCTATTAGAAATGCGAGGAGAAGTATATGGAGTCCGTGTGTATTTGCGAGGATGAGATGGGGAGGTTGAGTGCAGCTCGTAAATATAGAAATGATGTGATGATTACACGAGAACTTGATACTGTGCAATGCAACAATCACAGTGGACTAAGGACGCAGCGATTAAATTGTCAATGCTAGGTAGGGAAGTAGGTAAAGGTATGATGTCCGTACGAATTGAACGAGAGTGACTCTTCTAGAAAATAAAACAAAGATGTGGAATTATTTGAGACTGATGCTGGAAGCTAATGGTTGCGTACAGTATAGAGTGACTCCGACCGGGAATAGAAGGCTGTGAGAATTGAGAGGGGAGATAGGTGACGGAAGACAGGAGATGGGAAACTTACTCAACGTTTGAACTAGTCGACTGACAATCTGCTTGCGTCAAAGTGGGAAAAGTAATGGAATAAAATGGGGAGGGGAAGAAAATAATGTCAAAGACGTGGCGGTTGAATAGTAGATTATTCGCCGGATTGAAGGGGGACACGCCTTTCGGAAGAAGCTGTCGAAAAGGTCGATAGATGTGAATGAGAAGATTACTTTCGGGCGAAGAGTGGAAAGTTAGTAGTAATAGTAGTTAGGTTGTGGTAATAAGGGGAGGAAGAAAAAGAAGAAGAGGCGGTGGTATAATTTGGGTGAAAAGTGGATATGAAAGAGTGGATTAGATAGGCTGGAATGGGAATTGGGGTTGGGCGCGCCTCATCAAAGCTGGGCAGGACCGACCCTGAAATCGATTGGGTTCGTTCGCCTACCTGGTATTGTACATATTACAATACATATGTACCTAATAGTGTACTGTACATAATACCTCCAGGCTCTCTACCAGGGCAACTACGTTCAATGTTTGCACTGAAGCAAGTTGCAACTGTGGCTGACTAGCCGTACCTACCAATGGAGTTTCAATGTTCATGCATCGAACAGAAAGGTACCGAACCAGGAGTTACCTAATATATTACATAGATGCATACCTACACGTATTCGTGTTCCTGAACACAGTATATAGTATACATACATTTATAAGTAAGTACACAGATATAATACCGAGGTACTTGACAAAAACCTAATTGGACTGCGTATTATCCGTATGCACCTAGGTCATAGGTAGGCTACCTATGGGCTCAAGTCACTTGCTCAGTAGGTAATATACCCTGTAGCTTTTTGGGGTAGGTACCTCCAGCTGCTCGAGTAGCTGGAAAGATGCTGTATCCGCAGGAGATAGGTATGTAGGCTGCTAATAGTACCTAGGTAATAGGACCTAGGTAATAGGAGGCAAATACACCTGGAAGGCAGCCCGAGTGGCGGAAGTGACGGACGTTCCCCCCCTCCTTCTACCAGCTCTGCTGCAGCTGCCTCCTTACGGCGAAGTCCAGTTAAGTCAGTGGTTCTCAGCGGTCTTCAGCGACCGGTGGCCAGTTTCAGAACATCCAAATCGGCAAGTTACCACCCCACCCTCATTAATTTCCCTTGCAACGGCAATGGTTATGAATTATGAACAATGCAACAATCACCAGACACCTCGTCGAGTAACATGACATGACAGAAGGGCGTACCAGGTAATTGAGAATTAATACGAACCATCAAAAAGGGCAGCGTCATATGTTTCGGAAGGCTAAGACGGACAATGTGCCTATTATTGTGTGTGTGAGATGCAAGCACCTCCAGCTATTACCAAGTACTGATTTGATATAGGTATTGATACTGATCCATCATAGTAGTACATAGTACATACCTGCCTGGATGTGGATGTATGTACAATACTACAAGTACCTACTACTAATTACAGGCGTTCCCCGGCTGCCCGGACAATCATTTTCTTCGTCAAGCACGGCAGGGAAAAACCTACGTGGCTACTCTCTAAACTCGAACACATACCTAAGAGTCGGAGGTTGAACAGGTTTGCATCCTACCTAGTACCTACTTACATCCAGTACCTACATTCATAGTTACTCAAGGAGCTTGCGAGTGGTGAGTGGACAGCGATGAAAGTGCGTGCCTTCTTACCTAGTAGTACCTACATAGTAGTACCAGGTATGGATTAATACGTAACACGAAGCGCGCACCATGTGAACCAGGTAGGTAATACATCCAATTATACATAATAGTACATAAGCATAAGCATAAGCATAAGCATACCTCCATAGGTATGTACATATAGATACCTATCCATGGATTATCATACAACGTCCATGGATGCTTGATAAACATGAAGCGGCATTTTCTACATACTACATTTAAGGTAGGTACTTACCTCGGTATATAGTATATTATACTTACATCCTACTTAAGTCTTGAGGCTTGCCAAGTAATTTATTTAGACATTGATCAAGTAGAGGCATTTATTGAGGTTACTGGTGCTGTCATGGTATTTCATATACCTAGTATTTAGACATACGTTTTCGCAATTTGAACCATTGGTCATCAGTGCCTTAGTCCAGGCTTAAGACCCCTCCCTTCCTGTCGCGAAGTGATACCTTATTGCGGAAAAGAAATTGTTATTATACGCCTATTACTAGTATATTAGTATGACACGCCATAAAAGATCTGCGGAGATCTCCTATGCTGGCAGGCAGTGATTCGTGAACCATAATGCGATTTTAAAACCCGGTGTCACTAGTCTGCTAGCTTGTCTGCTTGTCTGTTCGAACATAATACTATTACATAGTACATTTTTGAAGACTACTAGGTAGGTACAAGATTAGAGAATTTAAAGCAATTAATGCTTGCCTTATTCCTTGATTTTTATTATCAAGAGCATTGCGTTATCATTTATTATACTCTTTACTTCCGCCTTCGCCTTCAAAGAGTTAATGGTGGCCTGCGATCAACTTATGCAATTTGACATCACAGTCAAGATTGTAATACTGGAGGTCTGTAAAATGTACCTAGGTATAGTACCTATACTAAGTAGCCTTCTCCAACTCTTGCTCTCGACCCATGAAACCCGTGTTCATCTACATAGTACGTGAAAGACGTCGGTTAGAGAGCGAATCATTAGCTGCAACATACCTATGTATTGTGTCTGGTCGGCTTGCTACCAACAAATGCCATAACCTACAATACAGTACTGGATTACTGGATTACGTGCAGCAGCACGTCAGCCTGTGATCATTTAGAAAATACGATAGCGTACGTTGTAGCGTAGTGCTATGCCTAGTACCTACCTATGCCATATCCATGGTACTATGTACAATACGTAAATTATTCATCGAGAGGATGGATAAGATGAGCAAACGTCGCACGTTGACCTCTACCCATACCTAATCCGTAGCAAGAAGCGGTATGATTGTTTTTTGTCACGTTTAAAAGTAGTATTAAAGCTACCTAATTATTTAATAATTCAAGAATAAGATACTATCAATTAAGGTTCGGTGTTAATAGCGTTGGTTTACGTTTACAAAAAACGATTCTGCAAATGTGTAAAAATAGAAGAGAGGGTCTCGGGTTTGGTGGATCCAGGCTAACCAATGCATCCATGGATACCTCCTATGGGTGTTAACTTTATTAATGCCAATGGATGCGGGCATGTTCTACGTAGGACCTAGGACCTACTAGGTACCTAAGCCTTAAGGTATTGTACATACAATACAATACAAGGCTAATACTAGTAGGTACTAGGTAGGTTAGGTAGGTTAGGTAGGTATCTCTGATGTACTCGCGAAAGTTTCGCTATCCAAGAGAACTTTACTTAGTTTAGCAAGGTGTAATACATCTGGATCGTCTACGTGGATGCAAATACTATTATCTCTAGTGTTCGTTCAATGTTCGACGTTCGATGTTGAATGTTGAACGTCCGATATTCATTACCATGTTTTCGACAGCGATATGAACCGAAAAATGCATAGACGCTACTTCGTACCCCGCCTGTCATGGGATAGTATTTCTGTCCCTCCTCGCCACATTATCCGTATGCCTCGTATATTCTGTGTATGACAGCCTGCAAATCCTGCCTATTACCTAGTAGTACTTTGTTCTACTCCGTCAGATCAGTCACAGTTACACACTTAAGGGATTAAGAGAGAGTAACACGGATCTTCGAAGGGCGCGCCGAGTCGGTACTAGCTCAGTCGAGGCTCTGCCGATCACGACGTCTAGACTGCCACCGATTTGGTATTATAATTATTAAGTAATGCACGGTACTAGACGATAGATGGACGATAAATCCCGAAGGTCGCGACCCGAGAAAGGGGAGCTATATTTTTAAGGAAAGCTCTCATAGCCTCATAGCCGAAATCAGACGGAAAATCAAGGAGACATGCACACTGGCTGACCCTAAGCTTCAGAAGGAGCTTACAAGGTGGATGTTTCGTGACGTACCTAACACACAAGGAATTTTAGTTTTCAATACAAAGGCGGTGGAGTGTACTGTAGTTTCGTTTCAAGAGTGAGTGACTTTGTAATAAAAAGGCCCTAGAATACTACTGATTTCCGCTGCTACAGTGACTCACCTCCAAAAAGCCGTGCAGCCTACCGCCTATCGTCATATTTGATAACGGCGTTTCACCGAATACTGCTAAGGTGGCCGGCGAGCTTACAAAAAGAGGGATAAACGCCGCCGTTTAAAGGGAATTTCATGAGTTGGAGAGAAGAAAACATTATGCACAGCCGTCAAGGCTGGGACGCACATGTTGCGTGTTATCTTTGATCTTGGAGTATCTATGAGCCTGTGTCGCCAAAACGCCTACTTTGACTTGCTCTCAAACTTATGTGCTTGGTCATATATGAAACCGAGCTGAGCTTAACACAATGGCTGCTTCACTAAGAGGACTATTGAGCGCTTTGTGTAGATCAGAATCGAGTTGTCCGAAGGAACAAATAAGTTATCGAAATTCCCTAGTATAGGTAATAAAATTAGTTGCCAAATTCGAACTACCGGGTCTATTCACGCTGGTTAGAGATAGCCTCTTTGTAGTATCGAATCCGGGAATAACGTTAGGGGATCAAAGAACAAAGCGCGTTCTTAAAGCCATAGAGGACGGAAGCCTCACGAATGACCAATTCAACTGCTGTCATACACCTCAAAAAATTCTATTTAGCTAGCTCGGTTCTTTGATCCAGCGGCAAGTTTCAGTGTTAATCCCTGAATCCAACATTGAGACTATACATACATCTCAAGAGCTTGCCCCAAGGAAGAGCAGGATCGGTATAGAGACGCAACGACATTCTGTCCCTCGACAAATTTCACGGTCATATCTTGCCGCGCATTTCTATCTCAGGTCGAATTCATCATTCTATTCAACTTAGTCTCTTCGACCAGGTGAATCGAAACAGGGCCCGGTAAGAGGAGAAGCTATTAGACATCATCGCCGTAATCTAAGCATCACATTACGAGCTGCCGAAATCAGGATGTACAATACTTGGGAAGCCGAGTGTGAACGGTCGATTCGCACCATTTTGCGACGGGGTTTTGTGATTGATGAGATGCGGCCAATGTCGAGTATCGCTCTCGGCGAAGAGTTACAAACAGCAGTCGTCTTGGTGTTGTCCACCGGAAAGAGTCCGGTGTATAATGTTTCTTATTTGGAGCCTGGTATCAAGGAAGGCTTGATGGACATGGCGAAGGACGGGTTGCAGGGAAGAATGATTATATACGGCTTGGGTTTCCAGTTTAAGAGGCGCGAAGACGTCGCTCATATAACCAACCCCGGACGAACCCCAAGTTTTAGCTGGTGAAAGGACCTGAAGAAAGGACTCATCGACATCCCCGGATATCGTATCACTACAGCCGGCATTCGTCGCGATATATTTGGTACCACTCAGCATCCAGAACAACAAATATTGGGGTGTATTGGTGTATTGGAGTTAAGGTGTTTGGGACCTTGCTTTACCAAACCTCCCCTGGGGTAGAGGCCCCCATAGTGCGCTCACAATATATAAGCGGACACCTTTTGTGTTCATACTGAGGCTTTAGGTCTACCAGAAGGCATCAATGAATCGTATAAGATATATAATACATCGCTAGCGCTATGCTTCTGACAGGAGTGTGTATCCACATGATATCGGGATTTGTTTTGAGCAGGTAGTTCATCACTACTACTACATGGACTAGATGTTGGCCGCTAGATGTAGGATAAGAGTCATCAATAGTTAGGAGACTAAGGCTCTATCCCGTCTAGAGGGTAGGTATGTCAGCTAAAACTTCGTGTCTGGCCTAGTAACCTCGTAGAGATTGTGTACGTAGAAGCTTCGCTCTAGACGACAACGCGGAATCCCTATGAGAGCCCTGGAAGATCAACTTGCATATGACTCGGGATGCAGGTATTGGTGTTGTCGACAACCCTACTTAGCGGCGGCAACGAGGCTCATGTAAACGCCCCAACCAACACCGGCAAGGCTGCCAACAAGGTTACGGCCTTCGATGCTCTTAATGAATGCAAAATTGATCAGGCTCACTTTTCAGGACGAGTGTTAGTGTGTTGTTCTCTGTTAATTAGCTTTGGAGGTTTGAACACGTCTCCGGGCAATATCTCCAGAGCCGAAGTCACTCAGACAGACAACCCTGCTTACGAGACAAGCTCAAGAGGGAACGAATGTTTGTCAATATTACATACCTACTGGCCATACCTTCCAACCCGCAACGAGGATGGGGTAGAATTCGGCACGACTGCGCGCCATCACGCCCGTCCAATCAACCCTGCTGTAGACAATAGCACCTTGAGAGAATAGGTACTGTATACTCTTATCCGGATGGCTAAGAGAAGCGCCAGAAGGCCGGACCATGGCTTGCTGGATCGAATGTATGAACAAACTGAAGAGAAAAGTGTTGGCGACAGCGCCGATAGTCTGATCCATGACCATCTTGATAATTGTGTTAGCTATGTTCAGCTTTGGTTCCACTAATTTTCCTTCCCTGGCCTCTTTCTCAAGCGCCTTTTCATCGCCTGCAGCTGATGTTGGCGACATGTGATATGCCGGAAAGGCAGACTCTAAGAATTCTTGCCTATATGATACTTTAGCGCGAACGTACGCGAAATAAATCCATGGCGCCAAAGGACGGCGTGCTATGAAAGACTAAAAGCTATACCACACGTACCATAAGAAGTTAGGCGGCACGTTGATGAATGCGTAAAGGACGAACTGAAAGACTGGAACCCAATCTACGACGAGAGTAACCTAATTATATAATTTGTTAGCTTAGAGCCTGGAAGTGCGATGCAGCAAGAGGAAAGCTGTTCAATGAGCAGGGAGGCTCATCTAGGCGCACGTCAGGCTGGTGCGTCGATTCGGTATGATCACCTCATACCTCTTTTCGATAAGCTGTCAAGGTTTGTGCTAGGAGGTTGGAAGTAGCTGCAAGGACAGCTGATTGTAATGTCGCAATTACGATCGGAGGGAGAGCCATCGTCGAGGTTTTTAGGCGCCGATATACTACTACTCCTATTATTATTGTTTGTTGGGGGCTTTGGAGGTGCGTATCGTATATATACAGATTTTGTGGCCAATTAATCGTCTTTGAGTATTGATATATAGTAGCAAGTATGTATGAGAAATGAAATAGAGAGATACAGTACGTGAAATGGTGATGAGATTGGATGTTAGATAAATGAAATAATCATCTACTATTAATTAGGCGCCTTATATCTACTAGGTACTTATATCTACTAGGTGATGTAGGGGATATCCAATCAAGAACCACAGTGACCAACCTAGGTCCTAGGTCCTAGGTACCTCAAGTGCTAGCCCGTATAGTGCAGTAAATATGGATAGTACAATACATAAACTTAGTACCTACTAGGTAAGGAATGGCACATGCAAGATGGGTAGTAGGTTGCCAGTAGCCTGGTAGGTAGGTATCATTGGCTTACCAGGTGTCTCTAGGTTCTAGTGTCGTCAAAATTGGCAAAGACCAGCCCTGGAGATTTACCAAAATCTGTTGTTCGAGGTACATTTTCAAGGCTATATTACCTACATAGTACCTAATATGATTAGTACCTATATACCTAAGACCTACATAGCAACATACATGGATCACGAGAAGAACTGTCGTATAGCGCCGCTTAGGGCTGCACAAAGTATCCGTGACCCGAAATCTCCAGATGATGCATTTTTATTTGACATACAGATTGCTTGTCCGTCTCAATCTGCTCGCTTGCGAGAATTCTTACGGGTTGCTGATTGGATAAAATTAAGCCAGAGGACTAGGACTCTAATACTTCCGCACAGCGAAGTCCCTTAATATAACAAAGCTTTTGCTATTTCCTCTACAAGCGGAGTAGGGCGGTCTTCACCCGCTGACGAGAGCTGTCGATAAAACCCAACGGGTGCGTCTAGCCTCTGCTAAGAATCCACATGAATAAAAGTTGTATGAGGTATGAGTAAGCGAATAAGAATTGTGTTCGCTGGTTTCGTTTCGTCCGGGTATCTGTCTGCATTGGACCTCGCGCATCGCCTCCAGAACTTTCTGGGAGAAGAACGTATCTCAATGATCGCATCTGCCAGTTGAACGTTAGCGCTAGAGGCATTCATATATGTGATGCTCTTAGTAAGGACCGCACTTACCAAAAACAAGGAGTTTGCCAGGAATGTATAAAGGAAAACGGTCCAACCGATCCAACCACCAGTCCCCTTGCCTCCGTTCACAAGCTCGGCAATAGCAACAGTAACGATGATACCGACAAACTTATACCCCGAGTAGGCTACCAGATCGAGAAGCTGGGATTCATTTGATATGCTTAGGAAGTAACATCCCAGCTTCAAGAGTAGGATCTCAAGTATGACGACAACCCCCGCCGTAGAGGCCGTGTATCCTAGTAGCTCAGGCTGAAATTGTCCCCGCAGTCCCGCTATCAGAGTCGACAGTAATATGTATGTGACCAAGGCCATGACTGGTATATACATGTCGGGGCTGTTTATGTCGTCTCGCGGTGGTAGGTACCATCCTTCTTGTCCGTTAGGCCCGACAGTCTGCCTTCGCGACCAAGGCTTGTGTCGCCACGGGAAGAGCACTAAGAAGAGCTTGTTGACAACGTATTTGTTCGACACGTTGAAATAGTGCTTGAGGGCAGAAAAGTTGACCCATCGGTTCATCTATCGCGAGATGTCAGCTTTGTCGCCCTTGTCCCCTGGGTGAACAGCTAGGTGACCAGACGGCCACAAGGGAAGCTGAGCTGAGCCAACCTAAAGCTAACCCAAGCTAACCTACATTTTGTTCGACATGCTTGAAGGCATTCTGACCAACTTGTCCGACGAACTGCGCGGCCATGGGATCATTCATAAAGTTTCCGTAGGCACCGAAGACATTGGAGCCGCTGGCGGGGGTACCTTGCTGATAAGGATTTCCGTATGCTCCCTGCTGCTGCGGTTGTGATGATGTCGGCGGCGGAGGTGATCGTAATTGGGGAACTGTAGAGACATGTTGAGGCACAGGGTGGTGGAGGGGAGGAGAGTGACCGTAATTTGGATGTTGCTGCATATTGTGCTGGTGACTGTTGAACGTGGAATGTTTGACGGATTGACAGCTTGACGGCTTGACAGATCTCGATGGCGGTAGGAGCGGTGGTAACTAGGTACGAGTAGGTAAGGTTGCGGGTTGCGCTGTTTTGATATTTGTTTGTGACGTGTTGATTTTATTTCAAGGAGCTGAAATCCTGTTAAGCTTCACAAAGTTGCAAGCTTCATCGACGACGATTTGTTTCTACTGGTTGAGTTTAAGTTTAAGAATCTACGAAGTAAGATTGTTGGAAATGTGTTTTTATTCAGTGCCAACCGTTTCCAGCTGTCAAGTGTGTAGTATTAGTCCCCATTCGTAATAATAAGGATCCATAGTGGCATAGTAAACGTACCAAGTACCTACTAGTTCTTAGATGACGTGCCGGAGCCGCAATAAAGTTTAATTCCGAAAGCTCTCTCCGTGATCGGGCATTGATTGGTTCAATAGATCAAATGCATATGTGTACTAATAGGTACACACTACATTCACTACCTAATACATGTAGGTATGTATTGTATTGTACCACTTGTACCTACCACTACTACTATCAGTACCTACTAATAGGACTAATAGGTACATGATGTAGTTATTTAATAGCCCTGGAAGTACCACTTTTTACAATTTTACATACATACATAAGTATGTAGCTTTCAAACCCTTGTCAACCTCATCGTGCATCAATTGATCTCTCCGTTCCAGAGCAGACCGAAAGTGTTCGAAGCAGATACTTTCATCCCCAGCCTCTCAGGCTGTCGAAAAATTCATCAACATGTTGGATACTTTCGAAATTCTAACCACTTCTGGTGTGGTTCTTTGGTCCAGAACATATGCACCAATTAATCCATCCGTCATCAACAACTTCATCACCGATGTGTTCATCGAAGAGAAGGGCGCCGCAGTTGGCGCAAAGGACACCCAGTCCACCGCGAGCAACCCACCATACAAAGCCGATCAACATACCCTAAAGTGGACATTTGTCAAGGAGTTGGGCGTAATATTTGTTGTATGAATCCACTCCCGTACTCCTATCTGCCCGTGTCGTGTCAGATACCAGCAAGACTTAATCAACTAACCGACAAACCCTAGGCCGTCTACCGGTCTTTGCTACATCTTTCATGGATCGACAAGCTCGTTGACAACCTGAAAACCATATTCGTCGACTTATACGGTGATCAACTACGGAAGCCACATACTACGATTGTAGAGTGTCGTAAATTCGACGAATACTTCGACCAACAATATCACGAGCTCGAAGCAAGTGGGACGGCAAACTCTTCGCGGCCTGCAGGCTCTTCCTCTCTCACAGAAGTAGATGGTATATCTGGAGGCCTCGGAGAGGAGCCGCCCCTTCCGCCAGGACTGAAGCACAGAGGCAAGACGCAAAATGGCCTGCCAGAGCATCCATCCACCGCCGAATCCACGCCGATCGCAACTCCGAATACCTCTCGGCCTTCTACCCCCGCCGGAAACCACTTAGTCGTAGGGAAGGGAGGTCCGATAGCAAAGATGTCGAGGAGAGCCAGGAAGATCCGAAACAGCTCTGCGCCGGTGTCCTCCGGCGATGAAGCACCATCTAGAAAAACTAAGAAAGTACCTAAAAAGGGTCGGAAGTGGGATGCAGACGGCTTCGCGGACGAAGAGGATGACAGCCTGCAATTGGACTACTCGGCGGCCCAGAACGCTTTGACGAGTGATAGCGAGGTAGAGGTAACGTCCAAATCGGCAGCGGTAGAAGGCGTAGACTCGTCCACATGGGGGACAACAACTTCCAAGGGACAGTTCGTGTTGAAGGACTTGGACGACGAGGTACACTCCATCCTAAAATTGGCCGAGGAAAAGAATACTCTTTCAAAGACGGAGACCAGGGGCGGGCTGGTTGGTTCCGGGTTGAGCACTATCAGCAGCCTCTTCCGTAACGTTGTGGGTGGCAAGACACTGACGCAAGAAGATCTCGACAAAGCTATGAAAGGAATGGAGGATCATCTACTACGGAAGAACGTTGCCCGCGAAGCAGCCGTGAGGCTTTGCGAAGGAGTCCAGAAGGAGCTTCTCGGCGTGAAGACGGGCAGCTTTGAGAGCATCGACGCGCGAATCGCCAAGGCTATGGAGGCATCGCTTACTAAGATGTTGACACCCACTTCTTCGCTTGATCTCCTGCGCGAGATAGATTCCGTTATCAAACCATCGGCAACGTCCATGCGCAAGCCCCGGCCATACGTTATCTCTGTCGTGGGAGTCAACGGCGTTGGCAAGTCGACGAACCTGTCAAAAATATGCTACTTCCTGTTGCAGAATAAATACAAAGTTCTGATTGCAGCTGGAGATACGTTCAGATCAGGAGCTGTGGAGCAACTGAAGGTTCATGTACGGAATTTGAAGGAATTAACTGAGCGCGAAGGCGGCAAAGTTGAGATTTATGAAAAGGGATACGGAGGCGATGCGGCTACAGTTGCGAAAGACGCTGTCAGGGAAGCTGCCCAAGAAGGATTCGACGTCGTACTCATTGACACGGCGGGACGGCGACACAACGACCAGCGGTTGATGTCGTCCTTGGAAAAGTTCGCCAAGTTCGCTCGACCGGACAAAATCTTGATGGTTGGCGAGGTAAGATTTGCAAATCCGCTATCAACGAAAAGGCTTAACTAACTTGTCGAAAATAGGCACTCGTCGGAACAGACTCTGTCGCGCAAGCCAGAAACTTCAACTCATCGTTCGGTCCTGGTAGAACATTGGATGGTTTCATCATTTCCAAGTGCGATACCGTCGGAGACATGGTGGGAACCTTGGTCAGCATCGTGCATGCCACAAACGTGCCTGTTCTATTTGTTGGCGTCGGGCAGCATTATTCAGACATCAGGAATTTCTCTGTCAAATGGGCGGTAGAGAAGTTATTGAGCAACAGTTAATTCTTCGTTGGATTTAATCAAGACGCAAAGGGACCCCTTAATGCCTATGTGAAGGTATTACGAGATCCTCTATCTTGTTCATACTTATATCTACATTCATATTCATATCCAAAATACCTTGACGACAACTTAGGTACTAGCAGTATCGACATTGATTTTGTGTGATTACTTCGACGGTTTGGGACTATAGGAGATATGGAATGAAGAGGAATGAAGAGGTTGAGACCACGATCGAAAGATGATATGTTACGAATGACTTTGGGGTTTGACGTTGTAATGAAGCCAACAGGTGCTGGTACATCACCCCTCCGTAGATGCAAGGTCTTCATGTAAAGTTAGGTATTGCCGACGACTCGGGAGTGAGTTTAACACTCTCATTACACCGAACATTGCATTACCCTGAGGAGCTCGCACATTAACCTTAGACATTAAGTTGAGTGCTCCCTATGCCTACCTAGGACCTAGATAACGAAAAATGAAATGCCGACTGGTAGATGTTGGTCGTCTGTACTGACAGACTAGACATTCGTCATGGTAATGGTAATGGTTCATAAGCAAGGGCTAGAAAAGAAAATAGAAGTTTCTAAACCTCCTATTAGGTAACTGCTAGGTAGATATTTACCAGTCTTACTTTGTAAGTGGCTACATAGTTGAACTTTGAACTTAATAATATGTAGACTCTCACGGATGTCTGTATGTGCTAAAAACCTACCGTAACCTTGAACTTGCTCACAACATTGAACCTACTGGGTATGTATAATGTACATATCTGGATGCATCTATCAATGTACATACATACTTCATAATATCCTTACGTGCTTGGCTCCTAACCTACCTGGGACCTGAGTGATACTAGGTATAACAACAACACTGAAAAAGGAATGTTGTGAAGACATACATACCTACATTAACCTACATACCTATGTAGTGATTATATCCACGAATACCCAAATAACCAATCTTGAGCTAATGTGAAGCTAGAGGCGGCTTTTTCGAATCCCGTCCTGCCTGCCCTGCTACTTTTCTTATCCATGCATACTACTACATAGTAGGTACCTATTAGTACTAGGTAGTTGATTAATTCTTATTGTAGACTAGCGTTTTGCCGGCAACCCCCACATCCCGAGTTGATATGATGTAGGATAAAATGTCTTTACTGAGTAGACAACGTAGACTTGAACACCTCCAGCTAGTAACTTTATTGGCGTAATCTGTACTATGCAGTAGGGCACCGAGCACCGAGCACTCAAGGTAATCATAGCCTGGCAGCCTGGATACCTACGTCGTATGCATACCTAGTACAAACATACACATGCACACATTTGGTAATGTACATACGCGCCTCTACCTAGTACTACCTAGTAGGTAATGTATGTAGTATTATGCATGGATGTACCTATTGTACACAGTAATTTGGCGGGATCGACCAGAGTCTATTTTAGAGTTTTAATTTAGCGTTTAGCGTTGACCAATGCAAGGCAGGGGTCTCAATCGATCAAAGATCGTGCGAGAATTGCTTCTCCAGTTTCAATACAACACAGACTTCCAAGGTTCTCACAAGCTAACAAGCCTTTCTGCATTTTGACAGCCAGGACAACTTGTCAACTCGTCACATTTCACATCCGCGCTTGAGGTAAATACCACTAGATCTCACTCGGCTTTGAGCATGCGTATAGTATTAGGTACCTACCTCCATATCTGGCTACTAGGTATTTACCTGGCTACCTACTTGGCTACCTACTAGGTATACCTACTATACCTACTAGTTAATCTCAAGCCTTAAGGTTTCGCCTCTACTAGGTACGGAGTCGGAATTGTGCCAGAGTTGATAACTTAGGACCTAAGACCTAGGTACAACCTACCTAGTAGACAACCTAGTACTAGAGGTTAGAACATTAAGAACGTTAGAGCGTTAGAGCGTTAGTAGAGTGTTCAATGTTGTTAGAATGTTAGAATGTTCCAAGGTTAGAATGACCGCTGAAATGAGGTATGTATGTCTAGGTCCTAGGATTCTAACTAAATGTTATTGTGTTAGTTTACCCCTTCCACCTTCTACTTTCCACCTGTGTTTCCCATTTCTCATAATTATCGTCCACAGTTCCATCTAACTTCCTCCTTGCTTTTCGACTTCGCACCACCTGGAGGACCCTCGAGTTGCAAAGTCTACCTGTAGTGACGTCGATTGCTAGGTACCTAGTAGGTATCAATTAACCTACTAGCCTCTAGGTAGTACCTACGTAGTACTAGGTAGGTACAGAGGATCAAGGACCTACACATGTCACATATACTAGGCATTATCAGAATTGTTCAAAATTCGTCCTCCGTCGGATCGAGCAAAATACCCATAATGATTTTCGCATAGGCATACATTACGATATAAACAACCTTGGAACGTTGGATGCGAACCTTAACCCCGATCACCCGATTTATCTATCACTCGCTATATGTAATTCGGTACCCTAAGCCAGTCTTGGATCTTCGGCTCTCTCTCTCTCTCATTTTCTCATTTTCTAGTTGGCTGACATTGCTCGGCCAATCTCCATCTTCCCTACTACCCCATCGCGACCTCCATTATCAGCCCAATCGCAACATCACATCACCTCTCGCTAGCTGGCAAAAAGCTGAGTGTCGGCTGTGGGAGACAAATCAATCGAGCCTTGTCCCTCCGCTCAACTATTCTCAACTATTCCTTTCGACCTCCGATCATTTCCCTCCAACTTGACCGCATGTCTGCCTGTCAGGTTGCCTCCCTGGTTGCATCCCAACGCACTACTACATCATTCAAACGACCTTGAAGGCTTGAACAACTTTCCGGCTTGTGCCGCTTTGGTCTTCTCTCCTTTCCCTTTGCGTTTGCGTTTGCGTTTACCTTTGCATCTGCCTTCGCCTTTGCTATTTTGTCATTTTGTCATTTTGTCATTGCTGCTGTTGCTACCCACTGTTGTGATAGTGGTGGAGGGTGTAGAGAACACGCCACTTGTAGCGACAATAATAATATTTGCATTGTCGTTGCTGTTGCTGTCGCTGTCGCTGTCGTTATCTGTTCCCTTTCCCTGCGTTTCCTTCCGTTTCTATTCTCGTTAGCTTAGGCCCTTAGACCTAGGACCTAGGACCTAGGTAGTTCCGGAGTTTATCGTCAGATAAGTCGGGCGACGAATAGGTGCTTGACGTATGTAACATCTTTACGTCTTTACATACATATACACATACATATTACCTACTAGGACCTACTAGGTAGGGTCCTAGTTACACTTACAAACTTGCACTTTACCGTATTCGAGGATCTTCGCCAGTTCGTGACCGCGATCACGTATTAATACCGCCTTACCCCTTCTGCCCGTTTACCTTTCACTGGATCATCCAAGCCAAACAATTCGACATCCTAGCACGTAACTCGCTGTGGTATTCTCCACAATCTGCCCACTCAGGCATCGCCGCTTGGCCGCATTCCAAGGGTCAATAGTCAGCACTGTCCGGGGTCGTGCCAGGATACCGACGCAAGCCCACGGCAGTCCGATCCTTCCCCCACCGTGCTACCTTTTGATATACCAATATACCATCCTCCACTGCTGCACTGATCCGCCGATAGTCAACACAGACGATGAATTCGGTCAATTGATTGATCCCTCCTGTGCATTCGTTGCCCACCATGGCCGCGTCTGTGCAAAAGCTCCCGTCTCTCGAGTTGGCTCGAGGCTCGGAGGGCTCTCCTCCTGAACTGGGAGAAGCCGAATACTTAAACCAGGTTCTTCAGCTTTCTTCCGAGAAGACCGAGGCTTACCTCAACGAGCTGATCATGAAGGCCACCAACCTGGGTATTGCTATCTCTCGACCTTCGAGTGCCACCTCCGTAAACAACAAACGAAATCCGTCGGGCGCTGAATCGAACATCACTGTAGACACGAACCATGCACGCAGTGCGTCTACGGCATCCCAGGGCTCTTTAAGCACAGACCCAACGTCCCACTCTGAGAACAATGGCCGCTCTGAGAACAATGGCCGCTCTGAGAACAATGGCCGCTCTGAGCTCGCGGGACGGATCATCACGAGGAAGCGATCGAGGGCCCTCACCTTCAGTCAATACGAGACTTACCTCGCACAGGTAGATCCAACTCTAAAGCAGAACAAGTTTTTGTCGCCATCGCCGACGGAGACCGAATCCGCCCCGAGCATTTTTAGTGTCAGCACAAACATAAGCTATGCCACTTTGAAGAGAGGGCTCTCCAGGTTAAGGCGTCGACGGAAACACCTGTCTTATCCTGGAGAGATGGTCATGTTTGTCTAACGTCACATGTGGTTTTGGTAGCGTATGCTAACAGTCTCACTTTTTTTCCTTTTTGTAGGTCATGCAGCGCGTGCCGAGAAGATCTCCAACCCGGCCAGGCCCTCCAGAGGTTACCTTGCGGACACAGCTATTGTCCGAGATGCCTCAAGATCATGATCAACCAAGCGACGACCGAGGAATCCAAGATGCCGCCGCGCTGCTGTGCTCAGCCCATACCGAGCTCCATCATCAAGTCTATACTACCCCGGGAAGAGCAGACAAAATTTCTCAAGGCCATCGTGCAGTTTAGCACACCGTGGGAAGCGCGGGTGTTCTGTTCCAATCCGGCTTGTGGTGATTTCATACCGCCACAGGCCAAAATCGATCCCAAATATCCCTTCCAAGCCACCTGTCGCAAGTGTAAAACTCGAGTTTGTGTCATGTGTAAGAGAGATGCTCACCCTCCAGATCAAGACTGCCCAGACGATTGGGAGCTCAAGGCTGTGCTGAAAATGGGCGAGAAGTCGGGCTGGAGAAGATGTTATAAGTGTCGGACTCTCGTCGAGCTCTCGCAAGGATGTACACACATGACATGTCGCTGTCGAGCACAATTTTGTTATATCTGTGGTGCTGTTTGGGATCCTATGGTTGGGTGCCCGAATATCTGCAATGGCGAGGCCGAGATGGAGCGTCGACGACATGAGGAAGAGGAGAGGTTGGCAGCGCTCGCGAAAGAGGAAGCAGCTAGAGAGGAGGCTGCCGAGAGGGAGAAAGTTGAGAGGCTTGAGGCGGAGGGGCGGACCCAGGGCTGCGAAGAGTTCAAAGCGTTGCGGGCGGAACAAGTGAAAGAGATGATGCGATTCCAGACTTTCGAAAGGAAATCGAAGTGGATTATGTGGACGAGGCACGCCCACCAGAAACTCGCCCTCGTCGAGAAGCAGTCGACCGCGATAGATCGAATGAAGGAGCGACACGCAAAGACATCAGCCAACCTCGAGGACCGCCAAGTTGCTGCAGAGATGGAGCTACGTTCAACATTAGAACAAAGCGAAAGAAATGTGCGGATTCGGCTCAAACATATGGAAGCATATTGTGATGGCCTTGGGAAGAAGCCAAATGCAGACGTGCCCTCTAGGGTCGTGACGGAGCGAGATCTGCGAGAGCTTGGACAGCAGTACAATGTCGAAAAGAACATGAGGCAGCTCCACCAAGCTAAGATCAATGTGATGCGAGACCGACAGGCCAAGGCCCTTGAAGAGCTGCTCGAAAGACAGGAATTTGAGATGGAAAGACTGATTGAGAAGAACAAGAAAGAAACTGAGAATCTCGAATCGGATTTTGCGGACGAAGAAGACGCCCTAACGACAACCTTCGCCCAGCGTAGATCAACGCTGGAAAACAGATGGGATCTCGAGATGGAAGTAATGCGCAGGGAGCTAGAGATGGAAAGAGGCTTGAAATACGCCTCCATGAAGCCTTTAGAGTGGTCAGATGAAAAAGAATCCTCAGAAGACGGTCTCCCAGTCGTGGAAGAATAATTTGCTTCGACGCTTTTCTGCCTGTCTTCGCGTTGCGCGTTCATTCATTCATTCATTTAACCGCGCCTCGTCCTAGCATCTCGATTTAGTTGTTACCTTCTCCCCCCTCTCTTCCTACTCCTCTAATGCATTTTTCCCTTTGTCATCACGGAGATTTAGGTGTTCGGACTACCATAGATGGGAAGGAGTTTGCAGGCTTGCGGTCTCTTCCGGCGTTAACGAAGGGGTTGCATGGAAATACAAGCGTTGTAATTGATGTTTTCCTTTATCGAAGATATACCCCCGGGTGATGTTTAGCAAAGAGATATGTTTTGATTCAGTATAAGCTAGTGGACATACGACAACAAGCTTAATGATATAGAGTTGTCTCATATTACTTCATTGCGAGTTGAAGTCGGCGCGATATACCTGATTCAACACTACAACTCATCCCTTGAAGGTGAATCATGATCAGCAAGGTAGTTCAGCTATTAGAGCATGGACAAGTGGTATAGACGAGCCAGGTGATGCATGTTTGAATAATTTGTCCTACGCAGACAGGCGAGCTGTACCTGAATCTCGACTCATAGTTACGTATGCATTGTAATACTGCCTGCCTATGGGTTTGGGAGAGCACGAGGTTGAGATATATTGATAGCATGATACATAATTGTAGGACTAACCGGGGATACCTATTATCATTTGGCAGTACCAGGATTAATTTGCTATATGCTTGTGACGAAGCTTTGGAATAATCAGTACAGACGCGAATTTGGGTTGAAGAAGAGATCAAATTTGATTTTGGCTTGGTGCCGGCGACGCCAGCGACGAGAGGGCGATTCTGTAACAAAGTCAGCTAACATGATCCAAATGAGTGTGCATCAATGATTGAGACGATGACAATAGTGAAGTGTTCAGAATATGTAAGAATTAAATATCACCTATCTACTCGATATAGCAACTCTGGCAGGAGCGCCAACGGGCAGAATCAATCGCAAATTACCTCATCATAACAAGTGGGAGATTGAAACCCATGGATGGTTCTTGAAAAGAAAAAAGAAAACAGTGAGATCTTACCTGAGAGTTCAACGTTGGCAGATAAATGATGTCAACGATGCGGTGAGAAGAGGAAAGTTCCAGTTCTAGATTGATGAAGGTGAGAACTGAGATGGTAGGTACGGGCGGGTGTCGGTCATATATATATAGATACCTGCGGTCCTGCGTATCTGCTACTTCGTAGGTGGAATCTACATATAAAAATTGAATTGATAAACTCTGCAGGTGGTCCACTTTTAATACGCGCTAGTGGACTCGGGTACGGCTTGCTAAAAATTCCGGTTTAACCCTAACCGCCCACACAAGATTCAACTTCCCACTTTCACTTCCCACTGTATGTGTGCGCGACTCTCAAAGAAAAGTTCAAGGTAGGAGGATTGAACCAACAACACGACATCACCAAGATCAGTAAGTTATCAATCATTTCCCTCCCAGCTCTTCTCTTCCTCTCCGACCATTCACCATTTGCCAAACTATAACTCCCCCCAAATTAATCAATCTCTACAATTTGGTAGACGTTTCTGACTTTAAAAAATTTTGCCAGAACTCCGTCACAATGGGCGACGCAACTATCGAATCTCCCGAATGGCGCAAGGTCGAGGTCGGCCGCATCGTCCTCGTACAGGGTAACAGCCCTTACGCCGGCAGACTCGCTGCCATCGTCGAGATCATTGACCACAAGCGCGTACGTGAAGCTCAAGGCGACGAGGAAATGCGAATTGTGTTATGTTGACTGGGAATTTTCTAGGCTCTGGTTGATGGACCTTCCGCAGACCCCAAGCTTGTTGTCCCCCGACAAGCCATCTCCTTCGTCGACGTGCTATTGTCCGACCTGAAGATCCAGAAGTTGCCGCGTGCCGTGCGAACAGGAACCCTGAAGACGGCATGGGAGAAGGCAGAGATTGACGCCAAGTGGAAGGAGAGCAAGTGGGCCAAGCGAAAGGACCAGACCGAACGAAGAAGGGCGCTTACCGACTTCGACCGATTCAAGGTCTTGCGACTCAAGAAGCAACGACGATTCGAGGAGCGAAAGGCCTTGGCCAAGGTCAAGGCATCCGCATGAATGGGAGGGAGTGACAAATGATTCTAGTAAAACGGTCTCTTTCAGGTAGAGCGGAAGGTAATCTACGGATCTGGTCTGCATGAAACAACAAACATATCACACACACACACGCACGCACATTGGCATGGGGTTGCTGGGTTTCTTCTGCTTCGTCTGGCAAGACCTGTATGTCACTCATAAATTCTCCATGAGGTGATCGGCGTCAATGATAAGGGAAATTCACAACAACTGAAACGGAACTGATATTACTGTTTTCGTGTGATTTTTTTATTTTATTTTCCCTGCCCTCTTTTTTGGTTCTTCAAGTTAATCTTGCTACCATTGCTATCGTAAGTATGCGCAAAGTGATGATATTCCCATAATATACCTATGGGCGCATTTACCCAAGTACACAGGTCCTAAGTGTAGATCTACCTAGGGACCTTGGTACATACCTAGTACTAACTTAAAAAAAAAGACGCGGCAATTTACGAATATAAAAGGTAAGCACGTAAATTAACGATTTCTATCATAAGGTCACTTAACAGCCCTGGAGCCTTCCCATATATTTCACAATTTGAAGCAGCTGGTTCCGATTTCAAGGTAGTACCTATGATGTAAGTACTATGTAGAGCGTGGTACACTAATGGACATCTGTATTAGGACTAGTGCGGGATTATGAAGACCACTGGCAAAATGAAAAAAAAAATGGCAAGCCCTAGGCCAAACAATTGCTACGAAAAACGTTCACCAACTGTAAGCAACTTTTCTTCACAACCGAACCACCCACCCACATCCACACCCCAGGCCACAACCAATCACCCCGCTATCTAATTTCGGCCTCGTTCCCAGCTGTGCAGCTTTTGGTGAGTCTACCAATTCGTAGAATTTTATTCAATTTTGCTTCAACGAACGTACCTGTCTATTCTTTTACAATCCTCTACATCTCCTCGTTCCCTTCCCCGCTCCGCCCTTCAAATAAAAGGCCTAGGTAGGAATTGGAAGAAGCTAGCAAAGTCCATCTCAGTATTCTTGTTACTTCAGGCCCCCACCATCCATCTGAGCACAATCGCACATCGCAAGAATAAAATGGCTAATATCCAAACCCACCAGCTTTACAATTCAATATGGCCAACCCGAGGGTCGAGGAACTGCCCGATGACGAGCCCAAGAAGGTCTCGGTCGAGGAGCATGAAGATGACGACAGCTCCGACTCCGAGATCGAGGTAGGCGACGGCGGTGCTGCAGGCTCTACTGCCGTCGTTCATTCCCGTAACGAGAAGAAGGCACGAAAGGCTATCGAGAAGCTCCACCTCACCCGCGTCACCGGTATCACTCGAGTGACTC
This sequence comes from Rostrohypoxylon terebratum, assembly GCA_022497145.1. Classification (NCBI taxonomy): domain Eukaryota; kingdom Fungi; phylum Ascomycota; class Sordariomycetes; order Xylariales; family Hypoxylaceae; genus Rostrohypoxylon; species Rostrohypoxylon terebratum. The sequence goes on along the minus strand of MU385885.1, from coordinate 255,310 downwards.
TTCGAAGACCCAAGAACGTAAGTCATACCGTACCGGCAGCATTCACATTGGCGGGAGGACTGCGATAGTTAGGAATGTGTGTGAAAGCAGCAACCACGCATTCGGCGCACATAGTTCATGCTTTCTGCGTCACCTGCGTGTTTTTTTTCTTCTCTCGACAAACAACATGCTGCGTTCGGCTCTATCTTTAAAGGCCACTAGTTGAAGCACTAGTAACTGATGACCGACGTATAGATCCTGTTTGTCATCAACAACCCGGAGGTTTACAAATCGCCTAACAGCAACACCTACATGTAAGGATTTCCGGGCCTGTGTCAATGATCAAATATGGCTAACCAATATCTCAGCGTCTTCGGCGAGGCTAAGATCGAGGACTTGAACTCAGCCGCTCAGCAAGCCGCTGCTCAGTCTCTTGCGGCTCCTGGTGGTGACCACGACCACGCTGGCCACGACCACAGCCATGGCGAGCCTAGCAAGGCGGTAGAAGGCGCCGACGATAAGAAGGATGACGACGATGACGACGAGGAAGTCGATGCCGAAGGGCTTGAGGATAAGGATATCGAGTTAGTTATGACTCAAGCCAACGTGAAGCGCAACAAGGCCATCAAAGCCTTAAAAGAGAACGACAATGACATTGTCAATTCGATTATGGCGTTGAGCGTTTAACGACCAAGCCCCGGATACGAATGATGTCCATTTATGTATGGAGAATGGGGGACTGGGATTTGGGGTCTTTTCCTTCGGCTAGATGCATTGCGACAACGGAAAAAGTGTGCATGGGGAAAAGGAAACTCGGCTTGCTGTGTAGTACAGTCTACGATACCTTGCAATGGATTCTTGAGCCGTCGTGAACGTCCGCCTCTCTTGAGCGGCTCCTTATGCGATTGATTCGATGCGTAAAACCCTCCACCGTGCCCCAAAGCGGAAAACTTACATACCTACATCATAAAGGAGTAGTTGGATGAGCAGCATCTTGTGATTTAGTTTAAAAGTAATGAAAATGATCAATGATCATCACCCTAGACTATAGAGGGGGGGTTAAGGGGGAGAAAGGGATAAACCAGCATCTGGGAAATCTCTGTCTCCGGAGAGGCCTAGAGATTAGTATTGAGATCAGGAATTTATATATCCAACCTACTTAGGTCCTAGGTACTTGAGGTAGGAGGACGGTACCTAATGATTAATCATATCATACTATATATATATTATATGTAGCTCTGGAGGTACCTAACAAATTGAAATGACGAAGTATCCAAGTACCTTAAATACATCATGGATGTCGGTGTAGGACCGTAGGTGAAATCATCTGCCACGTGATTTACGTCATGTGACTTTACTAGTAGTAACGGACAAGAGGCAAGTCCTAGCTCTGTAAAACGTCGGAGATGTTCGGCTAGGATAGCGCAGACTGTGCACCTGGAGTATTAACCCGGAACCTAAATCAAGGAATTAATCAATTGCGAATTGCTTCAGAACTCCACTCTTTACCTTTTCCCTCAACATATCTCAACAATGGCCACGGTGAGTACGAGCCTTCCTTTTTTCTTTTTTTTCTAATCCTTTTACGGGAAATGTGAAGTTCTTCTAATCGTAGTCTCGCCAATTGAGCCCTCAATCGTGCTACCCCGAAAGACAGCGATGAGCTAATTTTTAATACGTTTCTTTACCCTTATAGCGAAGCGCAGCCCTCAAGCTCGACTGGACGAAGGTCACTTCCTCTCTGGGCCTGCGCGGCCAGACCGTCGCCAGCCTTCAGGCCTTCAAACAACGCAACGAGAACGCTCGCCGCAAAGTCCAGGCCTTGTCCGAGTTGCCCACCACTGTCGACTTCGCCCACTACCGATCAATCCTAAAGAACCAGGCCGTCGTGAACGAGATTGAGAAGCGCTTCGCCGCCTTCCAGCCTGCCAAGTACGATGTCAACCGCCAACTCAAGGCCATCGAGGCTTTCGAGGTCGAGGCTGTCAAAAATGCCGAGAGCACCAAGGAGAAGGTCGACCTCGAGCTGAAAGACCTCGAGGCTACTCTCAAGAACATCGAGACCGCAAGGCCATTCGAGGAGCTCACTGTGGTATGTTCATATGCAGATCCGGTTCCACCCTTCGTGAGGCGTGTGATTATTGGAAGTGGGGGACATAGACTAAGTGCTAATTTATCTTCCTCTTTGTGTAGGACGAGGTTGCCGCAGCAGAACCTTCTATCGACGAGAAGACAGCGAAGTTGGTGTCCAAGGGCCGCTGGTCCGTTCCGGGATACAAGGTACGTCTCATATGTTGCGTGTTGGCACTTGTTATACGATACTAACCCCGCGCTTAGGAGAAATTCGGCGACCTTTCCGTACTATAGGAGGCGTGTGAATCATGACCAAGACTACTATTACTCTATTTCTCTCGTGTACTCTAGCATTGTAGATAGGAAGGCCGGGAAGAGGCAAAGGCAGTGGAAATCAAGCACCATTAATTAAGTCTGTCTAGTTAGGTTAAGCTGATGTGATTCGTATATATCAAATGGAACAGGGCATACCTACCTATTTGGAAGAGCTCTGAACCGCAGTTCCATTTAGGGCTTGAAATAAGATAGTACTATAGTACTATGATCTTTCATACCCGCCGACAGCCTAGTATCATGGCAAGTTCGTCAACCCGTTCATCTTCATAGAACCGAGTCTGTATTACCTCTCACAGTCAACTCCATTTTGTATCAGCTTGCTAGCGTCATTTCTGACCTTATTAACTGCCAGAGATCATGGACTGAATCAGAACTACCGATGACACAGCACTCTTCCCAACACAACACGCGGAAGAGCAACGACATCCCTTTAGACTCCCTTGACGTTTTCTCTAATCACCCCCTTCAGCGAAACTATGGATATATAACACCGAAAGTCTCTGATTTTTTTTTTTTTTTTTTACTTCTCACCTAGGTTACAAGGTGATTCCTATTGCCAAGGAACCATGAAGGAGAATGTCAGAATACGTGTCAAGTGTCTCATTCATCACAAAGGCCTTATCTTACAGCTAATGGTATTATTCGAAGGCCTCAGATATTGCACGTATAGTCGTCTCCATACGCATGCTACAAGATGACTTCTGATCCTTGATTGGAAATTAAGATGTGTCTAGGAGATTGCCACATCAACATATAATGTTGCTGGTTAGATAATTACGACAAAGTGAAGTGAGGCCAAAAAAACACATACATATATATAGGAATGTAGTAGCTCGCTTCAGAGATCGAATTTGCGGCGTGTTTGGCTCTCTTGGTCGCAAGAATGATTTGTACTTGGAAATAGTAAATACAGATCAATAATTACAATAGAAATCATAACTAGATACATCTTCCCCATCCATCCATAGGGACATCGATCCCCTAGCTCAAGGATATTAGCGTATCTACCTACTACTACTAGGTAGGTAGATACCTAGTAGGTAAAACTTTCAAGGTTAGGTACAATCCATACTTAATGTACAGCATACGGGCTGTTACTATGTACATTGTACGTAGTGATGGGGAATGTGAACCTTGAACGTTATCACAATACGATAACAGACCCACACAGAGATGCCAGCCTCCAATTAGCGTGCTTACCTAGCTACCTAGTCAGAACGACCTCAGAAAAAGTGCCCCTCGTATTAACAGCACTGTATTTTACTATGCCTACTTAGAAGGACAATTGGTGGGATGGGTACAGTGTATCACAGTATTATTAATACAAGGGGCACTTTTTCCGAGGCCGTTCTGCTAGTACATATTCCCTGTTGTCCAACCCCTAGTCAAGTAATATCCACCATTAGCATCATTGGCATCTTTACTTCCTAGATCGAAACCTCAAGCCTCAAATGCTGAAACCTGGACTTATCAAGATATTTTGTCGCGGCCCTATTGTGCATATTTTGGCGTCACTTCACTGGAGACCAATATAATGACTCGCCACATAATACCATAATACAAGTCTCGGAGAAATCCGAAAATACTCATCTTCTATAAGTGAGATCCCGAAAGCGAGTTCAAAAAAAAAAAAGGAAAGAGAAAGAAGAAAGGCAAGGAAAAGAAAAAAATCATCATTATTCTTTTCAAGCCTCAGTTTATTCTCATTTCAAATCCGGGGGTTCAGCAATCATCAACCTGAAATTGACCAGTCATTTTTCTTCCCGCGATGGCGGATCCTTGCATGGCGGCGGCCGAGATACCCAGTGAAGATGTAGAGATGGAAGGCACTAATTTGCCTCCCAGCAGCGGGCTTGGTAGCAGGCTTTCCAATGGGGACGGCGATGCGCGTAGCCGCCCGATCCAGCCACCGGAGAATATAGAACAAACAAGTCATGTGCAATTCAAGTCAGATCCCGACGAGAAACAGCTGCTCTCTTCGTCACCGCCATCGAACGGTGACCCCAATAGGATGAAGTCGGCATCTAGGAAGAAGGGCACAGCATCTAAAAAAGGTCCTAGAAAGTCTAGACCATCTAAACCCAAGAATAGTTCGAAGAAGGGCACTTCAATAACCGACCCCGCTGGTGGCGCACATGATGCAAGTTCCGATGATGAAACAGATAACGGGCCTTACTGTATCTGTCGCGGACCAGATGACCACAGATGGATGATAAGTTGTGATGTCTGCGAAGACTGGTTTCACGGAGAATGTGTCGACCTCGACAAAGACGTCGGCGAAAGGTTGGTCGAGCGCTTCGTCTGCCCCAATTGCACTGACGGCAAACGCAATTATACCAAGTATAAGAAGACTTGCTCTCTGGCCGGCTGTAAGAACCCGGCCCGTCTATATACCAAAATTCCCAAAGACAGGAGCGTCTTCTGCTGCAACGACCACTGCGATGCTTGGTGGGTCAATATGATAGACACGTTGCCAACCAAAGCCGCCTCTGAGAAAGCTATCGAGGTTCTTACTCAGGAGGACTTTGTCGGCCTTCTTGTCAATACTGCCGAACAGAGCAGCTGGAAGCTCGGCGATCAACCATTTGGTAAGTACATTATTTCGTACTCGATTTATCCTAGCTCTCACTCCTCAGTACTTCTATCCTTGTCGAAATATAATAAAATGATGCAACAATATATTCGTATACACAATACTAATGTTTTCCCGCTTAGGCAATATGGAGGGCCTCTGGTCCAATGGGCTGCCGACCCGCTCCGGCGTCCTCAGCGGAGAAGAGCAAGCTTTCTTGAAGAATTCTTCCGCGGAGCGTCTCGCTCTGGGCAACGAGATTGTACAATATAAGAAGATGATGCAACTCATTGACTGGGCCAACCATCGCCGGCAGCTAGCTATCGAGGCGGGTAAATTCACTAAAGAAAGTTGTGGTTACGACTGGCGACTCGACACGGTTTCCGTGCGCCATCAATTCTCGGAGTGGCTCGAGACGCCGGAGGGTCAAGCAACATTTAAGGCCGGTCGACTCGATGCTCCCCTCGATCCCGATTTGCAGGGAGAACAAACTACCCGCGGCATGTGCGAGAAGAAGCGGTGCAAACCGCACAACGGATGGTATAAGTTACTGATGAGTGCGGTCAGAACCCTGATCAAGGAAACGGCGACAGCTGCGGCGGACAAGTTAAACTCGGAGGACGTCATGCGTCAAGCGGCGGAGGCTAGGTTCGAAAGACGCCAACTAGAGAAAAACTCGGTGGAGATATTGGACGGTTGACGTTGGATTGGTCGTTGAAAATTTGGGCGACAGAGAAGAACAAGGTGTCTACGGAAGAAATATCTCGCTTAATAATCAACTAGCGGTAGGAGTTCCTCTATAGCAGATACCTCAACGTCCAAGTTCAATGTTACAAGAAATTCTATTAGTGGTCGGGCCTTTGGAGCCCCTACTATGCGAGCTCCAGGTTGGCACCGTGGAGCTGCTTGTAAACCAATGTCTTGGCTCACTGTTCTTTTAGTCGCGACGGGGACGTGTTCGGACGCGTCGTGGGGTTTATATAGGTTTTCAGTAACGTGAGGAGTCTTCGAATACGACTAGGGGACATTGCCGACACTGCGCCGGTCTGATAGTCGACGTGGTAGAGGTAGAAGATTAGAGAGTTGAAATGTCTCATGCTGAATCGACGATGAGCAGAGCACAGATATTGATCACTACCCCTTTATAGTTATCTTAATAGATATATATAACATATCAGATTGATATCACAATGGAAATAGCGATAGATCACATATCACGAGATGCTTGTATAGCAGTTGAAGCTCGGGAAGTCATCACCGTAAAGCTAGGAGGTACTGGGTAGTCCCCTCCCCCCCCTGAAAAAGAGTAGCGCCATCAAGATGTAATTGCCATATTGCTCTATTATCTTTCTAATATCTATTGGATATTATTTTAATGATTTAAGCCGTCCGCTGATGGCCTATCTCATCTTGACAACCCAAAAAGCCCGCCCATAGCCCTCGAGTCCTACCAGTCCACCCCCTATTAAATCCGACACGCGCACACCAGCGAACAAGAAAATTGTACTAGAAATCGAGTTGCCACACCAAATATAGATACATCCCGAGATTCTAGATCATTCGGCGTATGCGTTGGTGTGCAATCGATGGTTGGTAGAATTGAAAATTCCGACAGACGTCCCCCCTTTGCCTCCAGCATCACGCACAATGACGTTTTCATCGATATCTCGACAGCGCATGCCGATTGACCGCTGAAAACTGCACATGGCATATAACCAACCGGCGGCTACATCATGAGATGATTTCTATTATGCCCAGACCTTGACGCCGCTCGCAATCGATTCCTGGTGCAAATCTCCTCGTCAAGCACGTATATATGGATATCGTAATATGCCACATAGTGTATTCAGTTATCAGTTTATGTGCTTAGAAGGCTTGCGCTAACACGGTATAGTCTATTGGTGGATATTCTAGTAAGCAGTAGTTTATTGGTGACTCCCGCTTATAGTGGTAAACTCTATATTGTGGTGACGTCGAAACACAAAACCAGAGCGAGCATTCACCAGATTCCTTCTTCTTTTCCTTTCTTCTACATCAACTCAATGATTCCGCAATTACCACTCTACCATATTCCCAAAACAGCAATGACTCGAACTCTAAACTCTACACAAACGTCGGCTGCTTGCAGTCGTGGGTTAATTCAGTCCCACAACTCCCCTATCCCTCCCCCTACTACTTCCTCTACCTACGCTACGTCCTCTATACCCTCTACCCCTTCTACCCCATCCACCCCTATCCGCTGCCCTAGCCCCCCTACTACCCCTGTACGTCGCCCTCATCGCCCTCATCGCCCTCATCCCTTCCACGGTCGTCCCTATGACGAAGTTGCTGCTGGTGATACTTCTGATTCCCCATTGATGGGTTATATCCCAACGCCCGTTCACGCTCCCGACTTCTCTCCCTGCGGCTCCTTCCCTTCTACCCCTTCCTCTGCCATCCCTACTCGATATTTCGTCTCCCCCGTAAATGACAGCAAGGGTGCCCGTGAAAGAAGACGGGAACAACGCCCTAGCCCCCTAACATCCCTCCTAGCTACCAGAGGAATTCAACGCGAACTAACCCCTAGGCCCCGAGCACTGTGCCCCGAGTGCACTAAAGTCAAGATGCTGCTGCCAGCCAGGTGGTGCGGTCACCAGGTCACCCGTAAGTGCCTACCTAGTAATAGTTCATGTCACATGCCCTTTCTTCACCTCACTATTTTCCCGTCTTCAATCTTCGTAACCATGATGTCGATTCCCCGGTGCTTGTTTCCAATCAGGCGAAGGAGATGTTTTATTACCTAGGGTCCCAGTTAATGCCGAACGCTGGTATTCCAACACCTTGACTGACTTGATATTCGTAGCTTCCCGCATGAAGGATGGCTGGCGCGTTGTTCGAATCAATCCCAACCTTGGAAAAACTACGGGTCCCAAAGTTCAGAAGCCACGTATTAGCAGACGCGCTGCCGCAGAAAAGGCCAAGTCGGTTTTCAGAGACTCTTCGGAGAGCCAAGTCGAGGAACAGATGCCTGCCGCCAACGAGTCAGAAGTCGAGTCCAGTTTCTCTGGGCGCGTTTCTGCTTCTTCAGCTGTCGAGTCGACGCCGACGCCAGAGCCAAGCACCGTTTCTTCACCATCTGTTCACATTCCATTCAAGAACCCGGATCTCAACGACCAACCTCTGCATTGGTCGCCACGCATGTTCAAGTCTGAGATAGATCGTCACAATTGGACCTGGTCCGAGTGGGATTCTCCCTCCCAGACAATCGAAGAGTGCACCTACGAGACCATAGACTGGCCTATCCATGACCCATTTTCTCGCTACCCTCCACACATCAGACAACAGCTCAGGGCTGTTCTCGCGATGCAGCCTGAAAAGACCCGGACAATGTTATCAGCAGAAGAGTTCTCATCTGTTGAGTTGGATCTCGGGAAGCTTGGAATTGGCGTTGGAAAAAGCGACCCATTCATCGAGGAAGACGACCCAGAGTGTTCGGACGAAGAGTTCTCTTCTTGGGTCATGATCAATGACCACCCATGGAGCCCTGAACTGTTCCAAATGTGGGCCGCGGGCGAAAAAGACCGACAAAGACAAGCAGCTAGGAGGAGACAGTTCCAGCAAAATGACGACACTTCCAGTGTATCAAGTTTTGATACAATGGATTTGTTAGCTGAGCTGCACGATCCTGACAACCATCACGATTCTAGAGATTCCGAGCCTAGAATCCCCGAGAGCTTTGCCGAACCTATGCCATCTCGTCCTGATGCGCCAACTCCTTCAGCAGCTCCAGATTCGGTCCAAGATGAGCCTTTTCTTCCAGAGTGCCCCCCTAAAGCGCCAGCGTCAATTTCGGAGTCTACTCCAGAAGAAGACACCTTTTCTCCTGTGCCAATTCCCTCGCTTTTCCCAGAAGCGCCAAGTGCCGTGGAAGAACAAACCAGAGAAGATACATTTTCTCCGGTGCCAATCCCTTCGCTTTTCCCAAAAGTGCCGGCTTCCATCACACAACCTACCCAGGATGATACATTCTCTCCAGTGCCTCTTCCCGCGTTCACCACGGAAGAGCCTGTTCTCCCTCAAGGGGAGGAGGAGTTTTCATCTTGGGTCGATCTAGACACCCGCAAGTGGACAGACCTGACGTTCAGGTTTCATACTAGACAAGAAGAGGGCCGACGGATGGGGATGTACGATGGTGGCAGCAATGATTCCGACTCCGCCAATTCCAACGATTCTGGGTTTTCGTTCGATATTTCCGGTCATCTCGAAAAGAACTACGGTATCAGTCTGATTTCCCAGCAACACTTTCAATCTCTCCGAGAGTCCCAGCAGCCTTCGATAGAAGCACGACCTGCTGCTACCTCTTCCGGCTTGAGTGCTGCGCGTCAGCTGCCATCAGTCACCGTGGTGGAGCCAATCCGGTTGTCACGAGATTCGTCGCGAGGATCTGGGTTCGGTTGGAAATCACTCGCTTGTGTTGCTGTCACAGCTGCGGCAGTCGGGGCTAGTCTCGCATACGCTTGGCTCTCTGCTTAGATCATACGTTCTTTGGGTATGTCAATTCAATGTCCCCATGTGTTTTTCTTTTCTGTTGTCATGACTAATAATATTTCAGTCCTCGCCCGACCGTCCGTTTCGGAATCAGATGGATGGTTTGCAGTGCCCTTTGGTAGGTAGGTTTGGGTTTCGTACCAGATTTTCATAGTGGACACTCGTTGATCGGTTTTGGTATCATCCACTCGTTCATCCCCCCCCCCCCACATTCTTTCTTACCCGAACACACGCACATTTTCATCCCTCGATGTCCTTCTACATCACTGCATTCTCCCTGTCGCCCCCCCTTTCCTCCCCACCTCCCCCCTTCCCCTACATTCCTTTGTGACGTTTTCTTTCCCTCTTTATAAATCCCTACATTCGGTTCGTAGCGTCACTCGTTTCCGGGGCACTGCAAACCGGGAAAAGGTTGGTGGTTGAAATATCGGGTTTGGGCGGTAAGGGTTTGGGGTTTGAGATATGTTGGTTTGTTTCTGTTCTGTTCTGTTTTGTTCTGTTTGTTTTTTTCCTTGTTGCTAGTTCTCGGTTCTTGTTTCGGAGTTTGGCGTTTGATTTTCGATATGTTCTCGGTTAGGGCTGTTGGTTGTCTATGATTTTTGGTATGGTGTCTGGTTCTTGTTATGATTGATGACTTTGGTTTGGGACTTGGGTTTTGGGTTTTTGATTATGGCCGATGGTTTTGGTCCATATTGGTTCAGTTTTGGTTGTCGTTCTTTTTAATTCACCTGACTTTGTAACCCAGTTATAGGTTTTTTTTCTATTCTTCCTCCTTCCAGCTTGACCCATGGATTATTTATTGATTACCTATCTATTTTTTTGATATTTTTATTTATGGCAACATACATGTAATTAGCAATGCTTAGTTATTGGAGATGGACGGGGATCATGGGATTGACGATGGATCTGGTTGCCCTTCCTTGGCAAATGTACCTAGTTAGAGTAATATATGAATAGTAGGACCTAGGTAAGTCATCAGTTAGTAAGAACATACCCAGACCTTCAGGTCAAAATAAATACAATCCATGATGAAATTAGTTGCTATGAGATTAACATGGTTCATTTATTAGTTTCAGTGATAATGGCTTCGAAGGAATTCGCAGCTACTTTTTCGATAGGATAATATCACCAACTCATGTCCTGATGATTGATGGAAAGCCACCAACAAACCTGAATAGCCGGTACATTGTCGAAGCGGCTTACTTAACAGGACTGGATAGATACCTACCTAGTACCTACTTGATGTTTGCGAATCAAAGTTTGCAAATCGTACGCGGTACAGAGATGTGGAGATAACATCTCGGTCATTCAATTCATCGAATTACAAAATTTTATACAGGCGTTTCCTCAGAGCCTTCAAAATTCTTATTAAGTTTTGTATTTTATACAAGAGTTCGGTACCAGTTCAATTGTATACTTAAGACTTAAGTCTTAGGTCCTGAGAACCGCCGATTTGCTCCGATTTAGCCCCAGCAAAGTTTTCGGGATTTCTGTTAAGGACATACACTAAGTATTTACCTAGGACTCGGTACCTATTATCGAAATACTTGTAAAATAGGTACGTCAACTTGTAGTACCGTCATCAGGGGAGAGTTTTTTTTTTATGAGGAAAAAAGAATAAAAAGTAAAGAAAACGAAAAAAAAACCTCACCAATCATCCAAGTCCGTCTCGTTGTCAACATTTCAATCAACCAAGAAAGTCCAGAAACAAAACATGGGCTCCAGTCAGATCCTCACGAAAATCAATCTGACGTCACTCCCCAAGCTGGCCGAGGGAAAGGTGCGCGACCTGTATAGCGTGGACGACAAGACCCTCCTATTCGTCGCATCAGACCGCATCTCCGCCTATGATGTGGTGATGAAGAACGGCGTGCCTCACAAGGGCGCGTTGCTGACACTGCAATCGGTGCATTGGTTCAACGTGCTGTCGCAAAAGGTGCCCGGGCTCAAGACGCACTTCCTCACCACCGACGTGCCGGCCCAGGTCGAGGCCGAGGAGGCGCGGCTGATCAGGAACCGCAGCATGCAGGTCCGCAAGCTCAAGGTGTTCCCGCTCGAGGCCATCGTGCGCGGCTACGTGACCGGGTCCGCGTGGAAGGAGTACCAGGCGCACGGCACGGTCCACGGCACGCCGCTGCCGCCGGGGCTGCGCGAGTGCGACGCCGTGCCGGGCGGGCCCATCTACACGCCCAGCACGAAGGCGCCGCTGGGCCAGCACGACGAGAACATCTCGCGCGAGCGCGCGGCGCAGATCGTCGGGGAGCGGTACGCGGCGCGCATCGAGGAGCTGGCGCTGCGGGTGTTCCGCGCGGGGCAGGAGTACGCGGCGGAGCGCGGCATCATCATCGCGGACACCAAGTTCGAGTTCGGGCTCGACGTGGACGCGGACGAGGTCGTGCTCGTCGACGAGGTGCTGACGTCGGACTCGTCGCGCATGTGGCCCAAGGACAAGTACGAGCCCGGACGCGACCAGGAGAGCTTCGACAAGCAGTTCCTCAGGAACTGGCTGACGGAGAACGGGCTCAAGGGCAAGGAGGGCGTGGAGGTGCCCGAGGACGTGCTGGCCGCGACGGGGGAGAGGTACGCGGAGGTTTTCAGAAGGTTGACGGGGAGGACGTTGGAGGAGGCTTTGAAGGGGTAGTTTGTGCGTCGGCTGTTGGTAAAGGAGAAAAGGGGTTTGATTTCAACAAGTGCCGATAGGCAGTGGCGGGGGGAATATCATCTTAGCACGTCATGATCCGATCAAAAGGTGAAGAGGGAAGGATGGATCGATGGATCAATAGACATCAAATGCAAGATCAAGTCGTGACGGCTATTATTAAGCAATGACCAGACTAAAACTACAAAAAAAAAATTTATTCAATGTTATAAGTATAACACTTAATAATTATTATGGTATTAAAATATCCCAGTCTGAAAACCTAGCAGGGCCCCAAAAGAAAAAATGCACGATTTTCATGATTTCGTCCGTCCGATTCGTGAGTCATGAGGAAAACGACTGGAGACAAGTTTGATTCTATAACTTTTTCTTCGTATTAAGTCCTGGTCTTATGGTTGCAACATGAAAACGCTGTCTGGAAAGCTATAACAGGGTTAGTGTAAGAATGAGGCTTTGCGGGTGTGCGCGGTGGTCTTACCTGTGGTGACGGAAGCTGGTGGTTAGAAGCAGCTTAAGCCTTGCCATGGGCACGGAAAGCGGCCTCGCCGTAGCCCTTGGAGCACTCCTCCTCGCAAGACGTGTCGCCACACTGCTCGGTGTCTAGACTAACACCGGTCTTCTGGCAGTTGTGGGTCTTGCACTGCTTGACACATTCCTCGAACTCAGCGCTGGCGTGGCCTTCCGCAACCGGAACGGCGTGGGTGTAGGGAGCTACCTTTGCGCCAGGTTCGTGCACCATATGCTTTCCAACTACGACGGCGTCGGCCTCGTGGTACGAGGCGCACTGTTCCTCGCACGAGGTCTTGCCGCATTGCTCCGTGTCAAGTCCGACAGAGGTGTGCTTGCAGTTGTGGGTTTTGCATTGCTGCATGCACGATTCGTAGTCCTCAGATGCTTTCTCAGCAGCAACGGGGATCTCTGGCGGCGGGTGAGAGCCAGGACCGGCAGCACCGGCAGGGGCGGGAGTGGCTGGCTTGACGGGTGCATGGACCGCGTCCGGGGCCGCAGGGACTGAGGGCAGAGGTTCAGCTCTGGGAAGAAGCGCTACGGAAGCCACTTCCGGGAGACGTTCTACCTTGGGGAGGGGTGCGATTTCTGGGACAGGGGTCACCTTTGGGACAGCGGGTAGAGCTTCGATCTCGGGGACGGGCTCGACCTGCTTCTTGTGGATTCCGTGAGATTCTGCCTTCGTGCCTTTCTTGTGCCCGGAAGCTTTGTGCTTCGGGTGTGAGTGAGACTTTCCGCCTTTCTTGTGCTCGGAAGTCTTGTGCGTCGGGGGTGGGCGAGACTTCGCGTCGGGTTCGGCGACTGGTTTGGGAGATGCAGGGTAGTCGAGCTGCTCACGGGGGAGCATTGCATTGTGGAAGCCAGCGGCCGCCGAGTGCTTGTAACCTGCGCACGCATCGGCGCACGCGGTGTCGCCACATTGGTCGAGGGAGAGTCCGACGCTGGAGTGTTTGCAGTTGTGGGTTTTGCACTCCTTCATGCAAGCTTTAAATTCCTCGCTTTCTTTGACTTTACCGTGCTCAACTTTGGTATGGTGCTTCGGTTCTGGTTCGGTCGGATAGCTGTCGACGGCTCTGAGGTATGTCTTGTGCACAATCTTCTCGTGCGCGAACGCTGCGGCGCTCTTGTACTTGGCACATCCATCCTCACAGGAAGTGTCACCGCACTGGTCGACGCTGAGCCCGACGCTGGAGTGCTGGTAGTTGTGAGTCTTGCAGTTGTGCATGCACTCCTCGAAAGCTTCTTCAGCCGATACTTCGGTGGCCTTCATAGGCCTAGGGTTGGGTCTCTCCGCATGCTCAATTTGGCCAGGGGTGATTTCTCTAAGACCGAGAGAACCGAGCAAGTTCTTGACAGGGTCCTTCTTTTGCTCGGTATCATCATCGCCGTCACAGCTGTTGGCGCATTCCTTAATACATTGCATTTGCTTAGCTTTGCCATCTATGTCTTCGCACGCGCCGATGCAGTCACAGTTTTCTGTAGCTAAAGCGGACGCATTCATGGCGCCGGTAGGCATAGCTGCAGGAGCACTAGACGTTGATTCGGCCTTCTCTTCTCTCTTTGAAGGGGGTAGTTTGTTGAGACCGCTAGTGACGGACTCGACAATTCCAGTGGCAAAGGAAACGGCGTTGTCGGAAATATCGTCCAGCATACTAGTGTTGATTTGACGACGTTCAATTGGTGTAGGTGCAATGAATACAGTCGGCTCGGGTGTACGAGCGTGGTGCTTGGTTTTCGAGGCCCCCTTGTCGACGTGCTTGACGTCGGTCACTGATTCATTAGGCGGCAGGTTGTCTACCGTGTGCGTGAGCTTCTGAAGAGCGCCATTCCTCATAGCTGTGTGGTCCAAAGCCATAGCCTCGGCCGCAGCTGTGGGGATGTTATTATGGTACATGACACCACCCATGCCCGAAGGGACAGACCGGCTCTGGCTCCGTTGCGTACTACTTTTGTTAGAAGACGAGGCTAGATCAATACTGATCGGGAAGGACTTACGCAATGGGGCTTGCCATAATGGCCGGCATGAGAGCCGCGAGAACGATCTGGTTCAACATGTTGGCTGATCCAAAAGCGACGATATGACCAACTAGGCTAGTCTCTCGCTGCTCTGCTACTCTTCTGCTCCCTGCCTACTACTCAAGAAGAGATGGTGTTCTAAGACGCGAAAATGAGCGGATCTTCCACCAGATTTATACTTACTGTTCCGTCATATTAAGCCAGGAGAATTCTAGAAGATTGGCCTCGCCTCAGCCTTGGAATACTGTGCCTGTCGATCCAAACACCTTCTGAGGTAGCAAAATGCCATAGTATAATGAACTAATATTTCAAGGGACGTATATTTTCTGAGAATTTATCGCATACCTGACGTGCGGCTCACTAGGTCATCCCTAGGTATTCACTTTGTCTTAGATGGGCTGGCTATAGCGAAGCCGTACCCTGCACGAGCTATACCCAGCACATAATATTTGGTGTAAATCCATTCCATCGCGGTGGCAATGGAGATTCCACGCGATATATCAACATCTTCCTGGTAAGTGTTGCCGATAGTAGCTTGAGCTTAGCTATGAACGAGTCCCCGACAATGCATTCTTCCCTGTAATTGCGTGTAATTACTCGAGATCAGGCTTTCCAATCTGGATTGCAAAGAGAAATTGCTTTAGATACTCGTCTGTATAGCCGGCATCGAAAAGGAGTTTTGAGGCTTTTCAGATTGATACTACTTTTTGTATTTTTGTCTTGTTCTAGAGAAGGCAAATGACGGCTTCTCAACCACGTGGGCATCCCTTCAAAGTTGAGGGAGATTGCAATAATAGTACTAATATCTATCTATTTTCTCTTAGCTAAGAATTGAGCTCCCTAGTTTTTAAAATGTGCTTACACTACCTAGGGGGTATTCAATCCTCATCTAGGGAATACAATGTCCATGCTTAATGATTCAAGAATCTTCTTCGAGACCATATAACTAGATTCGGGATATGATGCTGGATAAGATGCTGATTCTCAGACGAGCCATCCGGATCTTCTACCTTTTCAAGGCTACTCTCCTTTTTCTTCACGGTTACGGGTCAACTGGGCTCTACGTTTTTAACTCGTGGATAGGACTTCCAAACAGGCTGGCCGAAATGGCGGAGATTCCCTCCAGCTATGTATATCCAAAAATGGGCCCATCATGTAATATGAATACTAGGTAGTGACTCGTACTGGACGTTGAAGGCCTGAAGGGGGCCTGAAGGGGGTGAAGGGGGCCTGGAGGGCAATAAATAGTACTACTATGGCTCTAGCTCTTCCGGGGCTCCTCCTCACTTGATACCCACAATGCACATGCTTAGTTGTCAACTTGTCATGCCGAATGCATAACAGGTCTTCATCGTGAGTGGTCAAGTGATCGGTGTGATCGGTGTGTTGTCGAAAGGCTATCGCCGTAGTAAGCTATTTGAGATCTGTCCTGATTGTAGTTCGATGATCTTGGATACCAGTACTTTTATGAAATTATTGACGTTAGGATTGGGAAATGAGAAAAGGGAAAAACGGAGATGCTAAAAGATCGGTGAGCTTACTACTATGTACCTAAGACTTAAGTATTAGGATTGATCGATCTTGATTAAGTAAGCTTTCACGAGCTGCACAAGGATCGAGTACCTGCCAAGCACGAAGTTACCTAGGTACATGTGAGACTTGATGGCCCCACCTACTACCTCGTACATATGTACCTAATACCTACCTAGTAAATACTAGGTAATATTAATAAGCTATGAGAAAAAAAGGAAAAAGAGGCCCAAGCTCCATAGCGTCCCCACTCTTTCGTGCTTGTCTTGTCGCTGTCCCTCCACCCAATCGGCTATCGATTTCTTTTCAAATGCATCATATAATTGATAGTTACGATATCGTGAACAGCATCGACGAATTGAATATATTCGTATACCGTTCATGGCTCTTTTTAGGAAAAAAAAGGTACTATATGTGAGTAAAGTAAGTGTAGCTATTTCTACCATGTCTGAAGATTCTCAGGTACGGTTTCAGGTTTTTGTGAGGTGGGATTGAGATTCTCTTCCGTGGTCTTGCGGTGGTTGGTGGTTGGGCACCCAGCCTCACATAAACCAGCACATCCAGCATCAGCGTCCAGCATCCAGCGTCCAGCATCAAGCATCCAGCATCCGGCATAACCAGCCCTCTCATTATGCCTATTACTATTACTATTACTATTAGTACTATTACACCCGACCTGCAGAAATATTTACACCAAATCTCTTCTCGTGCACTCTTCCCGTCTATCTTTACATACAAGACAAGTGAAGTAACAAAACAAAACACCATTTCGTACTACCAAGGAATAATTGGCTAGGTTAGTCCAAGTGGATTGAGGCCGTTTTTTTTAGTACGACGAACTAGAGAGACGAAGTGGAAGGATGAGCTCTCAAAATCTGGACTCAGACTACCTCCAACGCAATCAACCAAACCAACCAAACCAACCAAACCGTATGTCAATTCTCAGCTTTTCAGCTTTGATCAACCCCTTACCCCTAATCCCTTATCCATGGATACATTGATCCAGTAATCTCTACCTAGTACCTGGTAACCTCTAGTAACCTCTAGTAACCTCTAACTATTAACACTTAACTCCCTTAGGTCAAAATCCGCATCATCAATCTCATCCATCTACTTCCACCATCTCCGCACAAACGACAACCGCATCCCGGGTTACCTTCACCCAAGGCTCTCCACGGCTGGTAGAGTCCGATAGCAACGGCCGTCAAGATCCATCTCCCGCTTCACAATCTACCGTCGTACCCTATGCACCGACACCTCCTCCAGCCCCCACACCTCCTTCAATTCCCTCCGAGTCCGAGGTTTACGGTCCCCAGAGACTCTGGGGTCCCCAACAACCCTTAGACGAGGATGTCGATCGTTCGGTGATGTCAACTCCCGGAATGCGCTACGATCAGCCACAATTCCCCCCCATGGTTCCTCAGCAAGATCCCAACTATGGCGATTTCAAGGACGATTTAGCGAGAGCTGCCGGCGTCGTTACCCCCGGCGTAGACGATGGCCCCTATATCCGCTACGCCCTGGAAGCCCTGACGAAACAACGTGACAATGGTCAGGGCATAACAGGATACCCTTCGTCTGGAAGTGATGAATCCCACCAACATGCTTATCACTTCACACCCACGACAGTCTCAAGTCCATACAAACAAGCTTCGGCGGTGCAACTACCACCAGAGACAATCGTACGTGATAATGCTGGCCAAAATTGGCCCATGGGTTCGCATCCTGGGCCGATTGTCTCTGCTCCTACCCCCACTGCCGAGGATGAGCTGCGAGAAAAGCGCCAGCAACGTCAAGAAAGGGCCGAATTCACGGATGACCCCGTCGGTGCTATTTTGGCTGCTAACGCCGCAGGTCAGGGTCACAACAGAGATTCATCTCCTTTCAGTGAACAACAGGGGGAGCGCACAATCTCTCCCAAGCCTAAACCTAACCTCCCGAGAAACTTAGAGCATTGGCAAGCAAGGTCAGATCTGGTAATTGACCCTGAGGCGGGCTTACACGATTGCGGAAAGGCCCTGGATTGGGAGGCGCCTCTGACATTGAAGCCTTGGATCTTACGACCACAGTCTTTGCTGATACTGGCGATCTTATGTCTTTTGATGGTTGTGGCTCTTATAGTTTCCGCCGTCTATTCTACGAATCACAATGGTTTGACACCATACTCTGGCACGATCTATGGCGGGCAATATTTTCTTTTTCGGATGTTGCCACAGCTGCTAGCTATCATAATATTGGTTTACGCCCAGTGTGTTATCACCGCTGCGTTTTGGGTTTTACCATTTTCGGCTTTGGCTTCGGATGATCGTAACGAACGACGAGACTCTGTGTTCTTACCTCTATACCCCAAATCTTTTCTTTGGCCTCAGCTCGGCGGACCATGGAATATCTGGATACCTATTTTCAACGTTTGGCTTCTGAATTTCACAATCCCGCTCCAAAGCAGCCTTTTCACTGTAATCCTGGTCGACGGAAACTGGATATGGGCGACCGTCCAGGGTGTGGCATGGACATTGGTGGCACTTTATGTGTCGTTTATGCTGTCGCTGGTGGTGCTATTTGTCTTCTGGAACCGGCGAAGGACGGGAATGATGCAAAGATGGGGTCTCCGAACACTAGGCGATATTATCTTTCTCGTTTCGCAAAGTAATTCGCAGTCACAATATCGCGGGCTGGAGATGGCAGCGACGCGAAGCAGCATGCGACAGAGGCTGAAAGGAAATACCGACAGGCTCGGCTTTTGGTTTTCTCCTGAAGTGCCTGAGATCGGGACATGGTACGGGATTGGGAGACCCACTGGTGAAGGAGACCTCACTACGGAGAAATCGGAAGGCCGAGAATGGGCTATGCGACGAGAAGGATCAACGGAAGCCGCACAACGATCCTCTGATCCCAACATCCGTTACCGTTATCTCCCATGGTGCTTCCGAGATAGTCAGATCACTCTTTTTGCCGTGGCATGTTCCATTCTGCTAATCGCATTAATCATTGTCTCGTTCCTACACTCTACGGACTTGCGCAACGGTTTCCTTCCTCTCCTTAGCGCTATGCCCGTTGCTGGCGCGTTTTCCCCTGCCGACTTCGTCTATTCTTTTATCCCTTCACTCATAGGCCTCATACTATTCCTGCTATTCCAGTCACTGGATCTAACGCTGCGTATCCTAGCCCCTTGGGGTGAGCTGTCCCGTGCGGAGGGTTCGCGAGCGGAAACTTCACTTCTTCTGGATTACGCAACATGCCTGCCTTTCGAATCAACATATAAGGCCTTGAGGAACAAGCATTGGCGAGTGGCTTTCGTGTCTTTCCTGTCGCCGCTTTTTGCTCTCCTACCAGTCTTGGGCGGCGGTCTGTTCCTAGCTTTAACCCCGCCCGATAGGATCGTGCGCATGTATCCCAACGTGCCCGCATTCGCCATTATTCTTACCCTATTATTCCTATATGTCGCCGGGCTTATCTGCTTGATCCCCAACAGAGGTCAATTCCGACTACCTCATGCTGTCACCTGTCTCGCAGAGATAATTAGCTTCTGCACGGACGAGAAACTGCGCACAGATGGGGCGTTCGATTTACACCTGATGCTAGAACCCACAGACTTAGCTGGGCACCTCGACCTTGGCAAGGACTGGCATAGACAGGGCCGGTGGACTTTGAGCACCGGTCGAAATAATGATGGACGCCTCGGCATTAAACGCTTCAGCAAGTACACAGTCAACCCTAAAAAACTACGTGCTTACGACAAGCGAGCAAGGGGACAACTCATATCCGCTCCTCTGCCCCACGACAGCGACTCTTTGTTCAACCATTAGGTTGCACTTTTGATATTTATATCGATATTCGCTTCTTATATATATATTTTCCCACGATCTTATTTTTATTTCTGCTTATGTCTTCTCGACATTTTAACGAACTCATCTAGCGATCATAGATTGACGAATTATGTATAGTACGATTGAACGGGATTATGGCTCATGGTGTTCACGGGTTTATTATGGCTTACGGATTTATGGATCATGGATACGGTTATACGGGTGTCAGCTGCCCGACAGACTGCAACAAGAAGTGACGAGAGACCTGTGTGGGTTTACGATTCTTTTGCCGGAAAGAATAATATATTGCTAGTTTTGAGTGATACCATCTATAGAGACGAAGGGGCCGAGTGGAGATAAATGAAAATTGACGGTTTCGGTCAGGAGTTGAAAATAACCTTCTGTATCATTAAAATGTTCCGTGAGGTGAATTTATGTGGCGCTTTTCCGCTGATTTGCTGAATTTATAAGCATTCTAGAGTGAGCAGTTGGCGATGCCGAGGCTGCACTACAGGCCGCCCGTTGCTTTAGCCTTCTCGATTGGATATCATATGATATAGGTAGGGCATTAGGTATTCCTGTAGGTAACAAACATCCATACTTATCTGGATATAAGACAAGATGAGGGGCTTCCATATAGTAGTCAAGTTAAGAGTAGCCAAGTTAGTATGTATCTCCTCCCTAACTACCTGTTTGAATAATTACCTAGGCACTCAATTAACAACAGCCTTAGAAGCGAGAACCTACCTCTCTCTCGAGTAACTCGGCCCTACTCAGATATAAGGAGTAGCTTGAGCTTATCTAGCACCATCAAATTCCAACAATCATGAAGTCTTGTCTAATCGATCGACCAATCAAGATCAAAGAAAATATATATCAAAAATGCAAATTCCATGTTTTCTTCTACTGCTTACTCCTAACTACGCTGTTTAGCTTGCAAATCTATGTAGGGCTAATAAAGGTGAGACTTGTGTTATAATAATGCCGAGAAAGAACTATGCCTTTCCAGACACCCAATCTACCTAGGTCCTAGGGAGTCAGGACACATCATTGAAAAAAAATTAGCCACAGACGTACATTTGCCTACCTGCCGATGCTTCGCATGTTAGTTGAATCATGTATCTTGCGGAGACAATAGATATTAGATGTGATTACCCAACCTCGCTGTCTCGTGCTTTTAAGGAACTCTATCGAAAATGATTCATCTTACTCCAAAAATAGACGAGATAAATAGTAGGTAAACTAATGTATGTAGTTTGTTTATAGGTGCTAGTTGTGATAAATAGCTGGTTTTGATGTCTCGGATCTTTGCTATGGTGCGAAAGTAAAGTAAATAGTTGTCTTCTAGTGTACAAGCAACGATGACAATGGGAGTAAACAAATAGACGCCCCCGAACTTCTTCATCCTCATGAGAAGGGAACCAACAGATTGACGTAATAGAACAGAACTGGATGATAATCATAGGAATTTTGTTGTTTCCCATCCGCGTATCTCATCCCTCGCCGTCGCGATCATGATCGTATCATCATCATTGGAGACGTTGGTAACATGATGGAGCATCGTACGACACCGAACTTTTGCTTGCTTGCTTTTCCTTTTTGCGCCCCTCTCGCCCGAGCGAGTTTGTGTGTTCTATTGAAATAACACAACGTCAAATATCAAATTCGTGCTGATCAATATCGTACTCCTCTTGTGTGCCGGTCGTATGCACCGTTCTCTCGTCACCCAATGCTAGACTCGTAAGACGTCCTCAACTTCGTACATGCCGGCCCAGCCAGGGAAATGCCATAAGAACATAAGAAATTCAAGTAAAAGTTGTTGTTTTTTTTGAATCCTTTGAGGTGTAAACCAAGATGCTTTCGAGAGTTCATGTGGAAGGTCCGTCATACGAATTTTATCGGCCCTTGAACCCAAGAATCCGACCTAGGCTGCCACCTCGTTTGCGATTCGTATTCTCCTTTTCTGAGCTCTGAGAATCTGAACTCCCTCGACGATGATTGTCGATTCGTTTCTCACTTGCGCTCTTCTTGTGGAATCCACGAGCAATCCGCTTGGTAAAGCTACTACTCTCCCTAATCGATTCATGATCCGAGTCAACTTCGAACACCGAAACAAAGCGCTCGAGATTCGGTCGCGAAGCTGGCTGCGGTTTCTGCTTAGGGCACACCGCGCTAAGCGGCGATCGCGGTACTGTACCATCGCGGTGTGTTTGGTTGAGCGGTTTTTGCTTTTCGCGCAGGTTTATGGCTGAAGTTGCTGGACGAAGTGTCCTTGGCGGAGGGGGCGGGGGATAAGCAGGCGAGGCAGGGACAGAAGGAGATGAAACCGGCAGCACAGGCACCTTGGGTACTGCGGGAGTTACACGATGTGCTCGGAGGTTATGAGAAGACTTGCTAGATCTGAGATTGAAATATGGTCTATTGGACTTCGGGGTTTGGCGCCGAGGTGGCGATAACGCTTCTGTATTAAGCGATGATGTCCGTGGTGGCAGGGGAGCGCGGAGCATGCGAACAGGCTCTAGCTTGGGAATAATAGAATATGAAGGCTGGTTCCTAGTCGCTGAACGCGGAGGAGACGTTTGTGGTGTCGGGATATCGCATGGTGAATTGGAAATTACTTTGCACTCTTGCTTTAACTTCGTGGGGGTAATAGGATCATCAACTTCTGGAAAGTCGTGGTGGGGAAAGCTCTTAGTGAAGTAATTTGGCGTCTGAGAGGCTCGTAGTAAAACGGGGTACTGCTCTCCGGGTACAATGGTGCTGTCTGGCCAGAAGGTATCCCATATAATTTCGCTAGCTGTCGTGTTATAGTTGCTATCCTCATCAAATGACGTTTCCGAATCAGAGGAATCGGTCATCCCTGGCATGGAGCTGTTCGACGCCAGTGATGAACAGCTGCCACTCGACTCATGACGACGCAGTTGACTATCTGGTCTAGGATAAGAAAAGTTGTGGTTTAGACTGAACTTCCTTGGTGGTCTGGATGAGATGACGTTAATGTCTGTCGTGTAATCCCCTCTGTCAAGGACAAATCCCTCCCGGTACGGGTGGCTGGCAAAGTCCATGATCTCGTTGAATAAGAAAGATCGATCGAGATTAGAATCCGGCTCTGAAGCCTTATGACGGATATGCGCAGTTTATAGGGTTACCTCGAGGGGAGAAGTTGGTGTCCTACCAAGACAGCATAAACAAAAGAACACCAGTTTGCAGATCCGGACGATCGAGGACGGGGATCAGTAAATACTAATGCAACGAGGATAGAGAGGGACATGCGGGGGAGACTAGAAGCAGAATGTGAATCAATCAACAAGAAAGTGTGGCCGATAGGGATACCTTATGTATCAAGCTTGGAGAGATCAACATATGGAGAGCCTCACTAACTCGCGTCTAAGCCTACCTAGACCTCCAAGCAGTGCAGATGCCAAGCTAGGTGAGCACTCGGTATGCAAGTGTGTAAGTAGGTGAGCTGGCTGGTGAGTACCTAGGACCTAGGACCTAGGTCCTAGGTCCTACATACTACCTATTTAGTAGATAAGGTGGGGACAGGCAGGAAAGAAATGCTTGTGCAGAATGCATAACAGCATGGGAGACATCAAATACCTAGTATTTTATGTTGTGAGATCGGTCTTGCATTTAGGATCTTGCTATGCAAGTTCCAATTGTATGGTACCCTACGTCATGGACTGGGGCGACAGAATGCCTAGACCCTTGGTAGGTATAGTATAACAAACGGTGTCATCGAGAAATATTGTCAGGTGTGACAATCCCACGTCCGTATGTTGGTGGCGGTATGAGTTAATTGAACCGGCTTCCGCTTCTTACTCACGCTTATTTGCCGGTCAGGTGTAAGTTAGTAACATTGGGAAAGAAAAATCGACATCACTCTGAAGGTGTGAAGGCCGTATCCATCCAAGCCGGTTAGGAGTTGGATGCGCTGGCACATACAATAGGATTCGTGATTGGTGAGAGAAGGGATCGCCTTCCGAGTAGCAGGAAGAATGTATCGGATACAGCCATTCCAACCACCACGGGGAGATTCGGGCCTACCATTAGGTTTCGTGAAGCCCTAGAGAAGAATACCGCCGCTCAGACACCGCCTCAAAAGTAACGGGTCGGATTAAGAAGGGAGACGCGTCTTACAAAGCGCTGTCGACTTGTCGATAAGGCGGGAAACGCGCTTTTCGGTTCGACTCCTTAGGTATGTATCTAGACTAGTCCGCGTGATAATGGCTCTACTTCACGAATACGTGCGTATTTTTTTTTTGTTTGACGATTGACACCGTACTGGTACCGAATTGAAAGCCGAGTTGAGCGGTTATAGATTCACTATACCGCCTCATATCCATAAGGGCTTAGTGGCGGATATGGACCCTCAAATTTCCATATTGTGGTTGCGTTGGCGCTGGCTTGGTGCTGTTATTCTCTCGCTATTAACTAATAGCAGCCCGACATAAGAAAATACTGCCTGACTGCTTGCGGTTGGTTAACTGCTGAGACATTATAATTTATAACGATATCGACGTCATAAAATTCGACTGAACAGGCAGACAGGTAACCTAAGTCCTAGGTATTAAGTGCCTGGGTACTTCGAAGAAAAAGATTCGGCCGTATCTACTGCATACTACTACTCAGGTAAGTAGGTACGTAGCAGATGAGAATACGGTGGCGTGTATTCTTCTGTCTTTTTCTTCTGTACTTCCCTGCTTGAGGTTCGGAGAGATCGACACTCTGGGATGGTATTCAATCTTGCAGATCGTGCCAATAGTTCGGATCTGTCGCCTACACTACATAGTACAGACGTAAAGACGCCCACATACCTTACCTAGCTGCCTAGGTATGTTAGTCTCTTCGCAAGACTACCTACATAGGTAATCAGTGACAGTCCACTGAGCTTGTTCATGATTCAGTCTCGGGCTTTGAAGATTGAAGCGGATAAGAAAATTGAAAGTCTCAAACCGCATCGAGCATCGTGCAGCGGGTAGGCGGTTCAGCTCTTGAAACATGCGGGAGGGCAGACGCGTCTAGATCGAAAAAAAACCCGGATGTCGAGTTTTTCTCCCTCCTCTTCTTCTTCTTATCGTATAACTTCTCACATGCGTAGAGGCCAAGTCAAAGCCATCGAATAAGAGTTACTTTGAGTAGATATATGAATATGATATTCCAGACTAGATTGGTAGTAGTACCTATGCAAGGCAGCCGTTTTGAAGTTTTGGAAAGAGAATTTAGAAACGCCTAGTTAGCCTTAAAAACTTCCCTGCATCCAGTACGATTAGGTAACAAGCCATGAAGGAGGTCTCTGTCTATGTGCTAGTACATAGTACTCAGGTACGGTGTACCCCTACCAGCCTCTAGGTAAGCCCTAGGGAGAAAGTTTGCGATGAAGGTGGGGGGAACTTCCAAGGTTGGCGCTGGAGGAAAAGGAAAAGGAAAAGGAAAAGAAAGGAAAGGGGGATTAAATCACCGTAGGCCTCCGGTGCCTTCCTGTTTTCACCCGCGCCGTTCGGTCTTTTTTTTCCTCTTCCAAGAAACACCAGCCGACCAAAAGTTAGCCACAAAAAGACCCCTTGCGGCAAGAATCACCCACAGTGGCTGAGTGGCTGAAACTTTTTAGAACCCGGAGCCTTCTTCCGACTTTTTTTTCTGCATAAAACTTTTGCATTTACCTATTTGCATTAATACGACATTTTAACAATGGCATTCTCAAGAGTCAAGACGCCAATGTCATGTATGTCTTGTCTCTCGACGCATCTTCCTAGCTTGCATGGAAGAGAGACTTGGCAAATCGGATTGTCAAGGTTGGGTGTTCGTACATAGTACCTGCATGTCGGTTTTAGACTTGCTTTGGAATTTTTTCCCCTATTTTTTCTTATTTCAATTGTTTTTTTGTGTGTGTGAAAAAAAAAATTAGATTATTTAACGAGTGTTTTTTCGTATTTTTTTTCTTCACATCCTGCCTCATACCTATATTTCATATCATCTCACATCATACTATCAGCCAAAATCAGGAGCTTCGATGTTTCTTTAAACCTTTAAAGTCTGCTTATTTATAAAATGAAAATACTGATACGACCTTCAAGCTTTGAGCGTCCTACTACTAAAGTCTCCTCCCCAGATTACACATGTTGAACCCTAGGTACAGTAGGGGTATTCCAAAGATCGACGCTGCGTCCTGCAGGTCCGAAAAAAACTAGCGTAATCGGACCTGAGTGAATGTCTGCTTTTCTAAGTCGTGAGGGTGAGGATATGCGTAAGCTGAGAACTGCAGCTAATGCGACAATACACATCCGAGATCTCAAGTCTCGGACTCACGCTGATAATTCCCGAACAAAGATGCGTCAGCAATTGGACAATGGATATTGGATATTGAAAAATGGAAACGTTCAAGTTGGGTCAGTCAATTTGGTCATCTGCAAATAGTCAATAATTGAATAGATAGTCATTTTTAGAAGGCCCAAAGCTAATGCTACCTCTCTATTATTCTAAGACAAGCGTCGGAATATTCATGTGGATGGATGCAAACTGTTCTGCCTCCGGTGTTTTGTCCTAGTCCTAGAGTCCCAGTAGGTAGTTTATTTTCTTTTCTTTCCGAGCTTTGAAGCGAACTATCTCAGCTTCGCAAAATCGATGCAAACCAAAATGCAAACCAAAAAGGAAGAGCATGTTGCGATACGACTACTATACCATTTTGTTCCATAGTTGAAAAGAAAATTGCCGGATATAAAAGGCCGCGTGTTAAGGGTAACAACATCTATAGCCTTTATGTACATTCAAGTAGTAATAAGAACAACTCATGATAATGATGATGATAGGCTATTGGGAAATTATATACGCGTCAACTTCATATACTCCGTATTTGCAATAGCACGGAAATGTATCAATTGATACTAAGTGCTGTTTACGGCGTTTACGGCGTTTACGGCATGCTTAGCACACTCAGCGCATACTCGATCGTCCTGACCTACCTTTTACAGGTAGAATATTCCCCCTCTTCCTTCGAAAGAACCCCTATGCCCTCAATGGCATCTCAAAATCGAGTCAAGCCACGTGCCGACACATGCGAGCACCCTTTTTAATATTGCTCCGCGAAATACATGTCCGATTGGGTAACCTTAGAAGTTAGCCTACTATTATTAAAATAGCCCCTTAAAATAGCCCCCTTAGCTGCACAGCCACACGCATCTCCTTTTACTACTATGTTAGTGCTGTTAGTGCTACTACTACCGTATAGTACTACTATGTACAAAACCTACATAATAGGTAGTAGTGGTGTCAAATTGTCAATAAGTGTAAGGTTAACAAGGTCAATAAGGGGTAATTGGAAATTGTGATAGGATTTTACATTGGACCCTACGTCGTAGTAGTACGCAGATTTACATAACAATGGAAAGGTTTGAGTCCCATGGATTGAACCTCCACATCCCCCCTATGCTGTTGCCAGGTGGTGAATATGATCTTATTACTTACTCAGTAGGTAGCCAAAGGCTTCTCTATCAGCGCCATCACCGCCTTCTGTGCCCCATGAGAATCGTTCAACAACTGTCCTCAAATTGTCAGCGCTCACCATGCTTTAATTTCTAATGATAAGATGTCGTTCGATACGAGAATTGCAAACTAGTAGTAGCACATTTCCCCATGAGCCCATCCATGTAGTACGACGTAGTAGAAAGAGGGAAAAAAAAGATATTTTCAGCACTCACTCTTGGCATCCCCAGGCTCTAAAATATGGGCACGGCATCTTTAACCCATTTTTCATCTGGTCTTACATAGTAAGAGAAAAATAAGTGAAAATAGACCCTTGGCATATCCCCGGTCCCTGGTTGGTCGCCTGGTTTCCAGATCCGTAAATTCGGAGACCTCGGTCGTACATCTAACGGTAATTTAAACGGAAGTACCGACGTATTGACCACCGCCTATCAGCCCCTGAGTTATTTTCAGCTTCACCTGGGGCTTCGTGAATCTCAATAACGGACGACGGCCGTAGTGTCTTCTACATACTATTAGTACCACGCAATGACCTCAAGATGCTTTACATGTTTCATAGCATGTAATTGATCTTCATCACTCGCTGGATATCTACATAACGTCATAGTAAATGTCGAATGAACCACCTTATAATAACTTAATAAGCGAAGCCCACTTCTAGCAGCTTGTTCCTGTTCCTTCGTATCGCGATTTGTGGAAGCCAAGTTTCAACGTGTCTAGCGGAGCCGCTAAGTGAACCGACCCCGTCAATCTTTGAACCATTCACTCTCCTATTGGCTAATAATAGGGCTGACACACCAGTCAACTACCCGATTCGTCCTGGTAAGCTTATGGGTATCATGCTCGATCCGAGTTAGGATCAGCTTCCCCTGGTCCCCAAAGATGAAGGGACCGCTAGTCGACCCCATCAACGGCGCCACAGCAATGTTAATCTCGTATGCTGCATACTACGCAGTAATAACAGCATTTTCGCACACCGCGTGCTGGGTCGAGATGCCGCATTACCAGGGTAAACCAATAGTCCCACGCCAACCCGGCGTCTAAACACACCACCTCTTACCCCAGAAGAGGTAGGACCCAAGGGTCGATGTAGAATTTGTGCACGGATGACAGCCCGCCTTCTATAGGACCGGGGGGGAGTCGGCCGTTCGTTATACTACTACTACTACGTAGTAGTCGGGGGAATCATCTCCATAATGGGCTACTAGAAGATAAAGAAGAACCCGCAGTTGTAAGAGTGGCAGAGTGACTATAAGACCGGGAGAGGCGCCGCCGCGGCAACTTCAGTAAGGCTCTCTCTCTCTCTCCTCAGCGATCTCGATCGTCTGCCACTCGTTTGTTTGGTTTTACTGTATATATATATATATATACATTCCTTAACATATATATACAGTAACAAGAATATCATCATGAAGGTTGCTGTCGTTTTGTTTGTTTCGGCGGCGTCCGCCGCGTCGATCCCCGCAAAGCGGCATCTGTCGCTCCAAGGTCTGCCGCTGGAACAATTCGGAGGAGTCCATTCGATTTCTATTGAGGATGCTATTAGCAAGTTGGATTTGGTTGGAACGAATTTCACTGCGTTGCCGATTTCTAGCATTTTCGACGCTGTCAGCGATGTAGTCCACGATGTTCTCGACGAGACCCTTGGAAAGCTTACCCACCTTGGCGGCCACAAGAACCCCAAGGTGCAGCAGGGATCTCAGGAGGAGAAGGTCAGCACCAGCAGCGCTAGCACTGACGATACCGAGCCGACGTGGGAGACTCAGCCGACATGGGAGACTCAGCAGACTCAGCCGACTGAGCAGACTCAACAGACTCAGCAGACCGAACAGACCGAGAGCACCAGCACTGAGAGTGCTGAAACCACCGCCAGCCCCATCCCTAGCGCCAGCCCCAGCCCGGCGGCCAACCAGACCGCCGCCACTGACGGCCTCAATGCTGCCGCTACCGGAGACTGCGCCAACCCTAACATCCGCTTCGAGTGGGACAACTACTCTTCTTCGGACAAGGAGGCTTTCGTTGACGCTTTCAAGTGCTTGATGAACAAGCCACCCTCTGGAAAGTTCGCCCCGTCGCAGAGCCGTTTCGAGGACATCGTTCGTCTCCACCAGGCCTATTCTCCCAACATCCACAGCAAGAGCACCACGCAGCAGACTCACAAATTCCTCCTATGGCACCGTTACTACGTCTGGGCTCTCGAGCAGATCATGCGCGACGAGTGTGGCTTCGACCGTGCTTTCCCCTGGTGGGATGAGAAGAAGTGGGCTGGCAAGTTTTCTCAGGCTACTATCTTCACCCCTGAATACTTCGGTACTCTCCCTGGCCCTGTTAACGGCGCTGCTACCTGCGTTAACGATGGTGTAAGTTCTGATATTCCTCGAAGAGTGGCTCTTTTAGCCGGTCCACTCAGATAGGCGGAGACTAACAAGAGACATAGAAATTCGCCGGTCTGCAGTTGAGCCTCGGACCCGGAATGGTCACCGACAACATGCACTGCCTCCAGCGTGCGGTCAACGAGCAGGTCACCGCTCAAGCTGGCCAGAACGCTTGGGACACTTGCCGATCTCGTACCTCTTACCCCGACTTCCACTCCTGCGTCGAGTTCACGTAAGTTCAAACCCTATTTGCAAGACGAATGAACAGTTTAGTTCTAACTCGATATCGTAGCTTCCACGCCCAAGGTCACAACGGTGTCGGTGGTGTCATGGCTGATGCCATCGCCTCTCCTGGCGACCCATCCTTCTTCATGCACCATCTGTTCGTTGACTACGCTTTCCGCAAGTGGCAGCTTGACGATGCCGCTACCCGAACTACCTCCATCAGCGGCTGTGCCGATAACGAGAGCTGCACTCCCCTTACCCTCGACTCTATGATCTACGTTGGCGAGATCTGCGGCGAGAAGTGCCCTGACCTTAAGGTCCGGGATGTCCTAAACACTGTGAACGGCCACTTCTGCTACCGCTACGACTACTAGAGATGGTCTCGCGCCCACGGCGGGATATCGACCCTGAAACTTACATATAGACCACCAATACTCTCTTTGTAATTAGGATAGAACTGCAAGTTCTAATCATAGCGTTCATTAGTAGCAGATACCCTTGACCAGAAATTGCTTTTTCCCAGTTCATTTATGCTTCTTGTGACAGTGATTCGAAGAAATCCTACATTGCTGTGCGTTTCCGTCGGTCGGGCGTAGTGAAACGAGTTAATACCGGTGATGGAAGGTGAAGCACTTAGCGATTAATTAATCTAATATGCCCGGTTGCAGGGGTCAGCGGTGATGAGTCGGGCGTAAGAATCCATAGTGTAATACGGCTCTGTAAGATCTAGTGAGAAGTGAATTCAGTCGTACGATGAGACTATGAGTAGCTGACAACAACATCATCTCACTCTAGCCATCAACATATTCTTCCAATAACAAGAATCTTTTTTTTATTCTTGCACGACATTCCTGTATGCAAATTCCCTTGTAGGAAAGGCATGTAGGATTACGTTTGCCGGAAAGGGGCCGGTCACACTAATTCTGGGTCTTGTTCCTTGTGTTCCTTGTAGTTGCAAATCACAATAGTGCCCATTGTTCATGGCAATGGGTCTTCTTCATTTCATTTTCCTCTCATCGCTGACGGTACCTATCGACCGACGATCAGGGAAGTCTTCTTACCTAATCGGCTGTCCTTATACCTGGTAGTATAAAAATCTTGGAATGCAATTAAGTTACAAATTAATTTCCAGTAAACTACCTAGGTCCTAGGTAGATATCAGTAAGAAGTTAAAGAAGTCAGATGACGGCACAAGTTCTTGGGAAAACAGACTGAAGTGCTACCCCACCATGCTTGCCACATGTTGATAAAGCTGTGAATAGCTCGGTGGTTTCGACTCAGGACCTTCTCAACTTGAGCTTCTGATTGGCCAATTCCCTAGAGATACAAGTGCCAGTGGAGGGACGGATCGTCCCTTTGTTAAACAAGTTTAAACGTCTATTAGGAGTTCTTTAGTCCCAATTGATCAACATCTCGAGGTTGATTTTCTCATCATCTCATCCTTCCATCCTCAACTCTTATAATTTTTGTAAATGTTTAACTACCTACCTAAGTAAGCTATCTGGACCGAGATGTTCTACGTCTCCCACTTAAGGGTAACTTTGAGATGCCAGTTTATCTGCTGTAACTCTGCACCATGCAAGTTGTGCATGTTTGGTGTACTCCATTCCATGGCACGGGAGAGGTTCGTCCAAATGGAGTTCATACCTGGTACCTGCTCATTGGCGTCCATCTGTTCATATACAGATCTGTGACGAGAACTATATCCAAAGTGGTATCTTATACACATTTCACATTTCATATTGATCAATTAGTTGTTTTTGGTGTGTGGCCTAATACTTTGTCAGCACTCTTGAGTCTTGCCTCATATCGGTGTTTAATGTATTAATGATGTTTGATGAATGCCGGATCTTCAGGAACGAGCCGAGACGCATGGAAAAACCTAGGACCTAGGACATAGGTCCTAGGATAAACACCCCAAAAGATCCCTGCGGGAACTTGAACTTATTCCCAAGGTTGTATTGCTTCCAGCTTTTTGGGACGTCTCTGAGCCTGTCAGGTTTCGGGTGGTGGAGACTTTCGCAGTGCCTGCATGACGCTAATCGAGAATGTCTCGTCATCGAGCTGCCAACGCACACTTTGGGATTTTTTTCTTCACTTTTACCCTAATAGCTCTGCTCCTGATATTAATCTCATAAATTTCCTAGGCCTCCTGGGTCTTCTGGATCTTCTGGGTCTCCCAGCCCCCCAGCCCCCCACCATTTTCTTTTCGTCTTCCTATCACCGACACTTAACCGGCACCGCCGACGTAGCCAGAGTTCTACCATCCAGCAGGTGGGCATTTTTCGCACCTGCGATCTTGGTGGGAACGTACACCGTGTGACAAAAGTTGGCTAGATCTGGTTCGTTGCCGCACCTGCCAGGTTTTCCCCAGCTTTGACCAGCTTGACCAGCTTAGCTGCTTGGTTCCCATTACAGCGGGAGTCTTCGAGGCTTGGGCTGAAGATTTAAGTGTATCCGTACCCAGTCCAACGTTGCCTATTGGAGAGTCATTTACATAACCTTAGAGAGAGCCTTGAGTTGTAATCGAGTTCTGATCTGTCTTTTTTTTTTCTCGAGTATGACTCTTTGCTTCCACCTTTACCACCTTTGAGTTGGCTTTACTCGTAGTGGTCGTATGATATAGTACTCTGTTATGTAGCTGCCTCACAACAGAAGAATGGTTGATAAAGCAAAAAGATTTCACAAGATTTCACGTTATAACGGAAAGAAGCAAATAATAGAACAGAATTATTTCCGCCCACCCTCCTCCTCCTTCTTCTTTTTCTTCTTCTTACTATTAACTTTAACTCTACCTTCACATTCACCCCTTCACCCCTTCCCTCTTAATAATAATAGAACTATTTAGTATAGAGAGTGATAGTAACACAAAAGTCAAGTCGGGTTACAAAATGTGGACCGTGCGAGAAAAAAAGGTGACCATCCTTCATTCCAAGCTGCTATTAAGGTACTTCCTAGTACAGCCGTACTGTAGTTTTTATCCATGTCGCTTCTTTTTTTTTTCTGTTGCGCTTAAGCCTTAGGTACCTAGTTAGACTGTCGCTTCCTTTCCATCTTAAATAATAAAGCTCTGAAAAATAAAGAGAAGAGAACCTATAGCTCGGAAAGTGGAAAGAGCCATTGGAATGTGAATATGATAGCAACAACTTATTTCTCTTTAGAAAATCCAAATTTTCCAAATCCATTTCAAACTCCTTTCAACCTTTTCCCTACATCTAGCGACAACGCGGCGCTGGCGCTGCTGTCACCGCTGGCTTTCTCTTAGTTGTCGCGTGGGCGTCGTAATGTGAGTTGTGCATCGGGCATCAGGTTAAAAGAGCGACGGGACAACAACAAGAGAATATGCAAGCAATATAAACGATATAGACAGGACACCTCGCCGATCATTATTCTTACCTTTCAAATCCAAAACCGAATTCGACTTCAAATATCGTCAGTTTTCTCTCACCACCTTTGGTATCCTAGCTATGGTCTTTGCGACCAGCCATCGGGATTTCCTACATTAACCCAGCCTCCCACTTTACAACAACACACACACACCTTACTATCATCCTCACAACAACCACAAACAGCTTCCCTTCCTCCAGCAGCTGAGCACTCCGAGTGTACCAATTCCTGCATACATATGTATGCTCTCCTAAGGATACCACTCTTTATCACTCATACCCACTCTGTAATCTTGTATACTCTCTGGTTCCCTCAATTTTCGGAAGGGTCCTGAGGAGTTTCCCACTTCCCTCTCCCGAAGTGCATATCCTTGACACCCTACCCATCCATAATCGCGTACATACTGCTTCACCTTACATGCACCCAACCAAGTAGCAAGCTTTTTTTGTCAAACCTACATCACTCAAATCCAATCCAGATCCAGCTCCTAGGTTGGTTGATGTATGTGTTTTTGTCAAGCTTCGCTATTTGACTAGTACATACACGCATTCTTTTCTTTTCTTGTCTTCTGAGCTGTGTCTCACCACTATAGTGGTGACCTCTCACGTTGTCTACCTCGGCTCCAGTTCGTCTTGCTGGAGAAACTGCAGCGAAGTTGACAGGACAGAATCCTTTAGCATCTTCTCACGACCGTTACGAATTTTCTTCTTCTTCAATACACCAGCGCCAGCAGCGCGCAATCCACCAGCAACCCTCTCAACCTCCTACGCCAGATAGAAGATCGTCAGCTACCCCTTCATCTATACACCGACTCCGTAGGACCCCGCGCTTTTCAGCTTCACCTATCTCCCAACCAGAGGCGCAGCAGACGCGTCAACCAATTGGCAAAGTCACCGTTACTCTCAGTCCCAAAGGACAATACGTTCTCACTAGCCCCGAGAGGCAGCCTCGAAGAGAACGCCCGAAACCTCCTAGGCGACAGCTTTCGCAAGGAAACTTGAGCGACGACTCTCAAGCGACTTCGACTAGCCCTTCCTCACCACATCGCGAAACTACTCGACCTAGTGACGACGCGAGTAGACCCCTCCCACACCCGGCACTGCGTATCTCGAAGCAAACTCATAGTGCTATCTTGTATGCTCTTGAGCAAACATTACGCGGTCCGAAACAGATTAGCGACGACCCCGTCGAGTTATACGCATCGATGTCCGATTTGATGGGAGGACGAGGTCCTGCCACCTCAAATGGCAATGGCGCTTCTTCTGCGAGACCTACCACGGCACGAGCAGCAGTTGGATCTCCATCGGGGATTAGAGGTCCACGTGTGATCATGCAAGAGAGAGCTGCTCGAGAAGCCGCACGCGAGCGGCAGCGTGAAGAACAGGAACGTGAGCGACAACGATTGGAGAGAGAACATGCAGATGCCGAGACACATTTGCAGGAACAAGCGTTGCGACGAGAGGCGGAGCGAAAAGAGGCTGAACACCAAGCTGCGGCTGCGGCTGCTGGCGCTGGTACTTTTGGAGCCGGTACTATTCCGACCGGTGTTGATCCTTCCACACGACGGCCGGTGCAGCCTACCGCGGGTCGCGCCACCACGGACAGTAGCTCCCGTCCCACAGGACAAGCCCGAATTCCCACCACGGCTCAGGCTCAGGCCCAGGCCCAGGCTTCGCAGCCGGCACGACATGCACGAGGCCCTTCCGGCGCACAAGGAGCCGGAGGACCCTCTTCTGGCCCCGGATTAGCCGGTCCTTCGGTGACCCAACCCCAGCAGCTGCCTCCTCCTATGAGTGAGGAATCTGCAGCTCTTGGACGAGGTAGAAACTCGTTTCCTCATGCATTCGAGCGCTGGGAGACGTTGTCGGCTCATTGGGAAGGTCTGACCAGCTTCTGGATCCGTAGATTGGAGCAGAACACTCAAGAGATCAGCCAGGACCCTGTTTCTGCTCAGCTGTCCCGACAGGTTACCGATCTTTCATCTGCAGGCGCCAACCTTTTTCACGCTGTAGTCGAGTTACAGCGCCTGCGCGCCTCGTCCGAACGCAAATTCCAACGTTGGTTCTTCGATACCCGCGCTGACCTTGAACGCTCTCGAGAGGTTACGGCTATGCTTGAGGCAGCTCTTGAAGAAGAGCGACGAACCCGGGCGGACGCGATCCGCGATGCTCTCGAGCATAATCAAGACACTTCTAAAATGCAGAAGCAAATTTCCGAGTTACGCAAAGAGCTAACTATTTCCAAAGAAGAGGCACGCCGTGCATGGGAAGAATTGGGCCGACGAGAACAGGAGGAGCGGGACCGTACCATGTCTTTGCAGCTTGGTCAACCTACTATTGTTGGTGGCGTCCAAGTTGTTCCAATGACTCAGGGTGTAGGCCGCGGCGCCAGCCAGAGAGATCCTCGTTCGTACGGTCAGCCCGACCCTCAAGAGTACGCGCAGTCACCTACGTCGCCATCAGCTACTCGAGCTCAGTACACACAGGCTCCTGCCGTTAAGCCGGGCGCAGCTTCGGGTAGTGGTAACCCTGCTTTCCAGACCCCCACTTCTGTGCGCCACCAACAAAGCTACGGTTCGGAGGGAACCTATAGCGAAGGTCAGTACATGAACGGCGTGAATGGTGCACCCAATGGCGTGCCCAACAGCGCACCTAGTGGCGCATCGCGAAGCCCCGTTCGAGACTTCCAAGAGCACAACGCCCCAGAGCACGCCCCCGTTCCGAAGCGTTCTGACGTTGTAGCAGAAGAGTTTGAGACACCGGCAACACAGCCGAGCGTCTACCAGCCGACCGGCGCCTCTGGTGCTCACCAGCCGCAGTACTCGGCGGCTCCAGATTACAGCGGCCAGGGCTATACAACGCCTTGGGACGACCCGGGCGCTCGGGATATGGGTCCCCGTCACCACCACCCGACTCGATTGAGTGACGTGCTCGAGGAGGAGGAGGAGCGCAGCCGAACAAGCGCTAGCCAGAGTCAGGTCAGCAGACCTTAAATTACGAACGCATCTTCTTATACAGGTTCAAACTACAGCTCACCTCAACATGATGGAATTCGACACAACACAAAAATGGAACTGTGTCATGTTTTGCGAAAAGATGGGGGGGGCCTGGCGTTCGGAAGTTTTTAGAGATTAGTATTGAGTCTGCTTTTATTGCATACGACCAGCATACGAAGACAAGAGGTCCTGATAATTCGGCAATGATACCCATTAATTCATTTGGCGTTTTCCCCGGAAATCCTTGCCTTTGAAAAGGCGTGGACAAAACCCAATGCATTGTCGAATGAGAAAAAAAGGGATGGATGGAGCTAATACGAGCTTCTTTGTAAGACATCAACGTCACTAATAGGTGTGAAGGTAGTTTACGGAACGGTAATGGTTTTGGTGGGGGCAGGCATTGTGACAGCATTTTCGAAAAAACAAAACGGCATATGGCATATGTTCTTTTCCCTTCTTCTTCAATCCGACCTTGTCGAAAGGTATTCGATGGAAATTTTCTTCTGGGGTTCCCCAGTTCCGACTGTTCATAACGATCTGAGTTGAGAGCTATGTTGTTGGCGATGGTGATGGGATGGCGTGAGGAGGGAAGTTGTCGGTGGTTAGAGACGGGGGTTCTCATCTCTGTGTTCTGAAGCTGTGTCCGCAGTCGGCGCCTGTACTTATAACAATGCATGCTTGAAAAAGGAATATAGTTCCCATTGAACTAAAATTTTCCAATACATAGCAACACTGCAGTAAATTTCAAGATCACGTAGGCCATGGATCAATACCTACTAGGTAGTACTTACTACTTAGTGCTAACCAAGGGAGATTGAGGTATTGTACAGTGTAATAGAGGAACATTGTGGCTGAAGCTGCCACAGAGTGGCGTAAGTATACTACTTACTAGTACCTAGTAGTAATGAAATCGGAATTCCCCGCCTCGGGCTCCACTCTTAGACATGGTCGTGGAAAGCTCCATGCAATCAATATTTTTTGGTCTTTCGACTTTTCGACTTTTCGACTAACCAATTCGATGGTATTACGAAATACGCACAACTTGTCAATACATCGGGGTTCCCTCAGTCGTAAGCTACCATTAGGATGTCGCGCTCGTTAGTGGCCCCGAAGCCACTCCTCCGATCTCTATTGCAGAGCAAGCCTCGAACTCGGGCACAAGTTCAAGCTAAAGCTCAACAATGCCGCTGCTTCCTCTCCACCAAAGCTAGCTCGCCATCTCCACGACGGCCGTCAACCCAGCGATGCGTCGCAAACTCCAGCAATTCCGTATCCACACCTCCATCCTTGTCTAGATCCGGCGAGCAGCGCCGCTACAAGACGAACAAGACGTACAAGACGGTGGAAGAGGCGAAAAGCAGGTACCGCACTGGTCCGTTTTCGTGGAAGGCGGGTGTGCTGTTCGTGCTCACGGGCGCGGGTCTCGCCTGGTACTTCGAGAGCGAGAAGAAGCGCATGCAGCGCGTACGCATCGCGGAAGCGACCAAGGGGTTGGGAAAGCCGAAGGTTGGAGGCGAGTTTGAGCTGATGGATCAGGAGGGACGACGGTTTGTGAGCGGAGACATGAGAGGGAAGTATAGTTTGGTTAGTTTTCTCTCGACTTGTAAGTGAACTGGTACGGTTAAACTGATCATATGACTTGGGGGAAAAGATCTACTTCGGCTTCACGCACTGCCCGGATATCTGCCCCGACGAGCTCGATAAGATGGCGCGCATGTATGATCTAGTAGAGCAGGTGGCGCCCGGAAAGATCTTGCCCATCTTTGTCACGTGCGATCCCGAGCGCGACGATCCCAAGACGCTGAAGTCGTATTTGGCGGAGTTCCATCCGAAATTTATCGGGCTTACGGGCACCTACGACCAGATTAAGGAAGTATGCAAGGCGTATCGGGTCTACTTCAGCACGCCGAAGAACGTGAAGCCCGGGCAGGATTATCTAGTGGACCACAGCATCTACTTCTACCTGATGGATCCCGAAGGCGACTTCGTGGAGGCGCTTGGAAGACAACACAGTCCGGAGCAGGCGGCTAAGGTCATATTAGATCACATGAGTGATTGGAAATGGCATTGAAAATGGATAGGGCGAGTAGATGATCGAATAAGAAAATGTATAATATCCCCTCACTCGACTGCGATATTGTTTAAATATCATTGATTATGTTGTGAATTATCAAAAGCTGTAGGAGGGCGTAGTTATCGTGTATAAGAACGTCAAGTAATTATCGCGGATAAAATTCATCAATGGGGTTTATAAAATTGAGCGGGTTTTAGATCCGATAAGACTACTGATAAAAGGTTACTACCTACTAGGTAGTACCTACTAATAGGTACTACCCTCCAGTCCCGGCCCTCGATCCAGTTTAACTTGCCAACTTCTTAAGACGATCGACTCAAGTCTCAACTTCCAACTCAAACTATTACCTAGTACACCATCAAGGGATGAGGCAGCTCTGACGACATCGGTCGTCCAAGCAAAGCATGATAGAAGAAAATATAACACACCCCACACCCCACAACCCCTCAATCCCACTTCCTTTGCCTTCATCATGAAGGCTTTTCGTAATGGCGCATCTCTTAGCAGCGCGGCATCGGCCTGCCTCAAACGGCCTCACCGTTCTCCAACCCGGTTGAATCTGACCCGGATCAGTGACAACGCCCTGGCGCGACGAGGGGACCTTGTCGGGGGTGGACGCATATTGCCATCTATATCTTCTAGAATTCCGACCTCCCGGTCCTACAGTGTAGATCACGGGACTCCTAAGTCATCACCACCACCCTTTGCATTTGCCTTCGAGTAAGTCCGATAGGATATAGGTCCTTATCCAAGTCACCTAAGTACCTTAATAATGGGAGGAATGATCCAAGACAAGCACTTACTTACTAGGTAACAATGCAGTATTGATGGTGTGCTCCTCCATGTCACGGAGCCGATACCAGGCGCGACCGATGCATTGAAACAATTGCAGGAGTATAGCATCCCATTCATCCTTCTCACCAACGGCGGAGGCAAACATGAAACGGACCGCGTGAAGGACCTGAGCAACCGCCTCGGCATTGAGCTCACCACGGACAACTTCGTCCAATCTCACACCCCATTCCAGGAGCTTGTGCGTCACGGCCACAACTCCGAAGGCCTGCGGGATAAAAACATCCTCGTCACAGGATCTGACGCTGCGAAATGCAGGGACATCGCCGAGAGATACGGCTTCAAGCACGTCATCATTCCCGCGGACATCCTCGTCGCCCAACCGACCATCTGGCCCTTTGAGCCTCTCATGAAAGAAGTGTACGCGGCAACAGCACGGCCCCTACCATCCCCCAACCCGAAAATCGATGCCATCTTTGTGTTCAACGACCCGCGCGACTGGGCTCTAGATATCCAAATCATATCCGACCTGCTCATGTCTCAACAAGGCGTGCTCGGCACCTACTCGCCCAACAATGAGAACCCGGACCTGCCGAACCGCGGGTGGCAGCGCGACGGCCAACCGCACCTGTTCTTCAGTAATCCAGATCTATTCTGGAGCGCGGCGTACCCGCTACCGCGGTTCGGTCAGGGAGCGTTCCAGGCCGCGCTTGCAGGCGTATGGGACCAGGTTACAGGCGGCAAGGCAGAGTTAGAGCGGACGGTAATAGGCAAGCCTTACGCGCGCACGTATGGATTCGCGGAGCGCGTCCTCAACGCACACAGGGCGAAGATCCTGGGCGCGGGACAGGCAACGCTGGAACCATTGCAACGGGTGTACATGGTGGGCGATAACCCGGCGAGCGATATAAGGGGCGCGAATGAGTACGTCTCGCCGCTGGGGACGAAATGGTCGTCGATTTTGGTGGGGACGGGGGTCTATAGCTTTGAAAGGGCAGGCCCTCCGGAGTACTGGCCCGATTTTACTGTCAAGGATGTTAAGGAGGCCGTGGAGATGGTGTTGGCGAAGGAGGTTTGGTGAGTGCTGTATGTAGAAGTGTGAATGAGGGGAGATATGGCATGATTGTAGGATCGTCTCGTATGACCGAGATGCAAGAGGTTCCAAGTAGATTTGCGGCAGGCATAGTGGGATGCATGGTAGATTATTATAAAATATTCTAATGATTTACATATATTTTATTATTATTGTATTTTGAATTACATCTTCGATGAAGCAAGCCTCATGATTACTTCTCATATGTGATATGTGAAAATACATACCTACCTTGGTATGTACCTTGGAAGAGCAACTAGCCTGTATCATATAATCTGATATCCAAAACATCGATTGGACTAACTGAACCCAACGAGACATACTTACAACTCATATGACAGACTCATTTTTTTTAGGATTGTTATATAATAAGGTATGAGAGCAAACCACATAGCCACAAAGCCACATTCTTCAATAATTATGTGTAGTTTACGTCATCTGGGTAGGGCACGTGTCACCGTGAAGAGATCTAAGAGGTCAGACAAGGTTGAAAATTCTACATAGTAGAATCTATTAGTCCCATTTATGTACTTCGTACAGATCAGACGAGATGTCAACCTTTATCAAACCAAATCAAGGTCGCACTTAATATGATCCAGACTCGATTTTAAATGATATTATTCTTTTCTTACTAAATAGGTATATAAACTCGAAACTCAACTTCAACTAGTTAC
Organism: Rostrohypoxylon terebratum; assembly: GCA_022497145.1. Lineage (NCBI taxonomy): Eukaryota > Fungi > Ascomycota > Sordariomycetes > Xylariales > Hypoxylaceae > Rostrohypoxylon > Rostrohypoxylon terebratum. The sequence continues at coordinate 214,208 of MU385885.1, read as the reverse complement.
ATATTTAATGGCCTTATTCTAGGAGAAAACCGAGCAACCGCTATCCCGAACAATTTTAAGGTTATCGTAAGGATACCCTTCCCTGCAACGCTGGGATCCAACATATACTGCATGGAACCCTGTTCCCTGTCTTTCCAGATAGCGGACAGCGGTTACTACCTAGGTACATAATAGTATGTACAACGTAATGGGCTGTGGACTGTGGTGGGGTTACTCTATTTGACAATATTTTTCTCCGTCTTTGTTTCTTGGTTTCCTGTGCGACTTCTTATCAGCTCTCTAGCGACTCGTCAAAGTTAAACAACTTGGAACTAATCTACATCTTATCCAACTATTAATCCAAAACTAATCTGGAAACTACATCATTTACTCTCACCTTTACCTTTACCTTTACCTTCACTTTCACTTTCATATTTATTCCTTCGATGTTATGAGCTTACCTTATCTTTATTCTACTATTACCTATTACCTACCTCTTCTCTTAACCCGAGCCCCTTAGAAACTGTAACACACATAGTCCTATACAACGTACCTACATCTTACCTACTGTCTTCCCACACGTAGTGCCTATACTGCGATATCTACCGCGATACCATCATCCAATGATATAAACATAGATCGTCTCACCTTTCACCTTTCTCATCTTCCTCGAAGACCTCCGATATCAGAATGTCTTCATCTACACCAACTCCTTCCGGTGAAAGTCTCCGGTTACGGTCTGTTCTAAAGCAAGACGATGAATCCGAGAGGCCATCCTCTCAGAACACTACCGCTAGTGCAAAAGGTTGGTTCGTCTCGTCTCGTCTCGTCTCGTCTCTTCTTATTCCGCTTCCTGCTGTCGAACGTATCGTCCTGTCTTGCACAAAGTTACACATACTTGCGTGACGTCCGGATGATGACGTGTCTTCTTTCTATGACATACGTGGATCAAGTATTTTTTTTCTTCATTCTCTCATCACTTGAGATAACGGGATGCCTTTTTGGATAGATTGTACATGTAAACATGATTGCCTTTACTAGACTTGAGGGCACATGTAGGACCAAACGAAGCATATGATGCTCCTGGACTATACTATCCTCCCCGAGTAATCTTTCCAATGCAGATAATGCAGATATAGATGCAGGTTGCCGGAATCCATTCGCGGAAACTCGTGAGCGAGCCATCAAATTTCATCCAAACTCACAAGTTCACCCGCAAACATTTATCCTTATCTAACTTCAACATCATACTAACCCCATTCTCAGCTGTACAAATAGCCGAGCCCGAACCAGACTTAGAAGACGTCCTTCCCAAAAGGCAATTTTCAGCAGGGATTGCAAGACGCCTGAGTGGTCGTTCTCCTGTCCCTGAGTTTAACTCTTCTCGGTCTTCACTTCTAAGTCAAAACGGCGCAGAGCCCTCCAGCAGCCAGACTGGCAGCCCGTCTTTATTTCAACCAGAAAATGGTCGACCGCATTCCCACCATAGTCATCACAAAGTAGATAGATTTGTTGCTCAAGTCTATGATTGGTTAGAACGCGAACGAACCAAGAAGGAAAACAGAGGGTCGAGGAAACTTCATTCGAGACGGAACAGATCCATTAAGGATGACTCTGACAAAAGTGACACGCAACAACAGCCGGAAAGGCAAAGAGCTTGCTCAATTGACTCTCAATCTAGCGACGTATCGCTAGATAGGTTACAGAAAATTATTGATGACGGCATGGCAAATTTGGGCCTGCATGGGATACCACACTACAGCCCGAAACTGGGGAAGAAATCCCAAAGAAGGCGATCGATTACTATGCAACGAACTCTTTCGTCAGATACAGAGTACCACGACGGCACTGTCGTCGTTCCAACCTGCGATGCAGTTCTGGATAACTCCAAGACCTTAGGCTACTCTGGAGGGAAACCTTCGGCAGATGACCTCACAACACTTCCAACTAAGAAGGCAGGAAAAGAGCGAAAGGCATGGATTACCTTCAAAAATGAGATTATTAAGCTAGCGCACACTCTGAAATTCAGGGGCTGGAGACGTGTTTCTCTAGACAGTGGCGAGAGTATTGATGTAACGCGGCTCAGCGGAGCCTTGACAAACGCCGTTTACGTTGTCTCCCCTCCGGATGATCTAGTCACAAAAGGGGAAGGAAGCAAAAGAGCACCCGCGAAATTGCTTCTCAGAATTTACGGCCCTCAAGCAGACCAGATTATCGACAGACAAAATGAGCTACTCGTGCTTAGGAGGCTCGCAAAAAAGAAAATTGGTCCTCGCCTACTAGGAACATTTACCAACGGTCGCTTTGAGCAATACCTTAATGCAGAACCCCTTACAGCAATCGAACTTAGAGACCCAGATACGTCGAAACAAATTGCGAAAAGAATGAGAGAATTGCACGACGGGATAGAACTCCTAGACAAGGAATTAGATGGTGGACCTATGGTCTTGAAGAACTGGGATACGTGGATTGATCGAGTCTCACGCGTAGCTACGTTCTTGGATCGGATAGCACTCTCTGGCAATGCTGATGCCATCAAAGGTTCAGCAGACATGTGGAGACGGAGAGGTTTTGTTTGCGGAGTCGAATGGGTTCTATTCAAGAAGGTAGTAGACAGGTATCGGAAATTCTTGAATGATCATTACGGTGGTCCCCATGTCATAAGGGATCACCTTGTATTTGCCCATAGTGATGTGAGTACGGAATAATTGCTCTACTCTCCGAAAGGAAATAGATGCTGACTCCTATCAGACACAATATGGCAACATCCTTCGTGTTAGGCCCGATGACAAAAAATCACCGCTGCTGCAACCGAATTATGAACACAGGCAGTTAGTAGTGATAGACTTCGAGTATTCGGGTGCCAACACGAGAGGCCTCGAATTCGCCAACCACTTTACTGAATGGTGTTACAACTACCACGACGAGGCAGCACCTCACGCGTGCAATACAGCTAACTATCCAACGCCGGAAGAACAGCGCCGCTTTATCCAGGTGTACGTCAACCACCGGCCTGAGTTTCCTCATCCGGGAGCGTCGACGCCGAACCTGACACCCCTTGCGACTCCGACCCTTCAGCCCCAGCCCAGCACGCCCGGGCTCACCGCTCTCAACCTGGGTTCGGCTAGTTCGATCAAGGAATTTATGCTGGACTCACGCGCGCCGCCCGGAGGCTGGAAGGAGGAAGAGAAGAGGAGGGAGAACGAAGCCGAAGCTCAAGTTGAAGCTCTGATGGAAGAGACGCGCATCTGGCGCATAGCAAACAGCGCGCAGTGGGTTGCATGGGGCCTCATGCAGACCAACATACCAGGGCTCGAGGAGGATGTCAACGTCACTGGCGCGGAAACGCAGCAGACTACAGGAGGAGTCGCCCAGCCGCCAGCACCAGAGGAGGAGGAAGGCGAGGCAAGCGAAGAGTTCGACTACTTATCCTACGCCCAAGACCGTGCCTTCTTTTTCCTAGGAGACTGTATCAAGATGGGCTTGCTGTCCGAGGAGGAAGTGCCAGAACAAGTGCGAGTACAGATCAAATACGTGGATTACTGAGGCGCTCTTGGCTGCCGCAGCTCGTACCATGAGATAAAGAAGATGAGGGATCTATCGTCTATGAAATATTCAACACTTCAGGATGGCGAGGTCTTTGCCTCAAGTGATCCGGCGGGGGGGGGTATGCATATCTGGGTAGATGCTAGGCAGCGATAAACAAAAGGGAATGAGGACGAGCGATAGTATTTCGAAGGTGCTGAGTGTCCGGTATATCGATCGAGAGCCTGGCGCGTCGAAGATTTGTATAGCGATTCTTGATGGATAGTTCCCAGAATTCGAGCGCAACGTGCTTATTCTTCCCTGAACTCAGACCACGTTACCATGAATAGGGCCAGAATTAGGTCCTCTGCCTTTCCGAGTTGATTTATGGAAAGTGCTTTGCGTGTCCCTTTCATTTGTAGTCTAAAGCTATTTGTGACCATGGCTAGTTGGCGAGCAGATCTCATCGCCCTTGAGTGCTATGAACTTTCTACCTGGTCAGTATTCCAAACTCGCCCATCGACTTTTATAGGCGGACGCGTAGCTTCTAACCTATCTGTAATAGATAAGAGGCAAGGGAGACACAAAATTACGACGATGTAGGATGAAAAACGAGCCGTCCATCTTAGACATGGATTGTATATGCAGCTTGGCACAGTTTTTTTTTTTTTGATGAATATTTCTCTAGGATCTCTCTAGATAGGTACTTAGTCTTTAGAAAACGCATCATGAAAGTTAGGTATTTTTGTTCCTAATTTTCAATGATACAGGTAACAGATGTTGCAATCCGGCACACTCACTTATGAGTATAGCCGGATTGACCATACTTCCAGCGTATGAAATCATGAGTATCAAGTCGTTGTCGGAGGGTTATCCCAGCGCATCCCTGATAAAAGCTCAGCTATCGGTTCATTCGGATTTGGGAGCAAGCTGCGCAAGGGAACAAAAAAACGAGCATTATGTCAGTTCGTATCGCATCCCGCACCTCCATTCCTGCTCATAGAAACGATGACACCAAGGCGTCAAGTACGTAGTTCGTTCACATCATATTCGTAATAAATTCCCGCACCTAAGGTTTTTCGGCCAACCCCCATGGTAAGATCCGAATCCTGGTCATCGCAAGTAGGCTGACGACATCAGCTAACACCCGGAAATCGAGAAGTCTGCCACACCAAGTCATGGATATTCTGAAGGATCAGTGGTAAAAGCGCATGGAGGTTAGGATGCTAGGCAAATTATTCTGCTAACGTATGAATCCGCCTCCTCTCCTAAAGTCTTGCTTGTTATCGAATTCCAGTTTGATAAATGGCCCACGGTTCGTGGTGCTTCTCGTATGACATAAAAGAATAAAATCAATATAAATGACAAACTTAAGAGGTATCTTTCCGTTACAAAACAAAGAAAATAGTACAACAGTGATAGACAAGATAATGTAATGTAGGCCTGCTCACTCGCTCGCTGGAAGTAGAATAGTAGGTAGGTAATTCAATCTCATGAAGAGGGTATTAGAGGAACGAAAAGGAAAACACCAACGCCGTAAAAAGTCCCCAAAAATAAGCCGTGAGGCTATCCCTATCTTGTCCAGCCGCGAGGCTCCTTTCATCTTCGATTAAAAATGGTATAGAAATTTTTGGACTTTTTGTCGTTTTCTTCTCCCAATTGCATCTGTTAGCCTTGAAGGGACGGAGAAATTCATTCTCCCGAAACAACAAGCCTCATAATCTCCCCCGAAAGGCGGTGCTGTTGCCATCCCGCCGATATGGCCAAGGTAGTGTAGCTTGGACGTCCGATTCATCTCCCACGGTCGTGTGACCTTTTCTGTTTCTATTTCCCCACAACACAGCAGTTTTCCATCTCTTAGATATCAGTCCACAAGCATTGCTCCATTACATGATTAGAATTGGTAGGCTGTAGCCTTTTTTCCCTTCTATTTTCGGGACCAAATTGTATCTCCAACACCGATTTAGGGCAGTGGCTAGACTTTTGTCCATCTCATCGCGTGTTCAGTGTCTATGTCGACGGCCTGAAGAACTGGCCTCGTTTCGATGTGAGTGGCTGTGGCGATGGGAGTGGTGATGTTCGCGACGCGACGAACTTGAGTTCTCTAGCTCGCGCTCCAAATTTTCGACTCGTTGACGATAATCCCTTACGATATCTCTGATATGAGCGATGCGATCGAAGTCAAGCTCAAGCTCGTCGATCTGAGCCATTATACCCTGAAAGCGCGCAATTTCAGCATCGGCATTGTCTACCAGGTTGCCTGCGTGATCATACTGCTGCATAGTCACGACGGAGCTCTGTTCGCTCAGGTACTCGATGCGCTGCTGTATCTGGTGCATCAAGCGGTCTAGGTGTCGTGATAGGGCAGCAAGGCTGGAACTGTCGAGAAGAAGACGGCCTTGGGACGAAGCGTGACTGGCGGCGCGCGAAGAAGAGGAGCCGGCCTGAGCTTGATGGTAGCGAAGAAGATTTATTTCCTCATCGGTCAGGCCCAATTGCGTGTCCTCGACGGTACTGGGCTCTGCGGACGGCATGGCTCTGCCGTATGAGGGCACGCGAAATCTTGCTCCTGCGTTTTCGGTATGCGTCTGCGTCTGCGCCTACGTCTGCGTCTGCAACTTTTTGGGGGGGGGCTAGGAATCGAGCGTTGTGTAGCGTCGGTAGAGCAGGGGGCAATAGAACGGCGGTGGTAAGCGGGGCGGATTGGGATTCGGATGCAACGTCGTGTACTTCTGGCACAGGCGCGGGCACGGGCACGAAAGAGGTTGCGACACACTTTGGACAAGCGTCGAGTCGGCCGCAGCGCGCGGCTTCATTGTCTCGAGATGGCGAAAGGTAGTATGGAAGGCCAATGCAATGGTAACATAGCAAGGTTAGGGTTGCGAGAGAAGGAGTGGGAAAGGGAGGAGGAGAAGGAGAGCAAGAAAGTAAGAGAGTTTCGAGAAGTCTTAGAAGTTCGGCCGGACGGACTCTTTTGATGATTTCTCGAAGCTGGATAAGGGTAGGGTTGGCCCGGGGCAGGGTTTGCACAGAAGATGGAGGGGAGATGGACGGCTGAATTAGGACAGTACCCTGAAGGCACCTCAAGATACCCTGAAGGACACCCTGAAGAGACTCCGGAAACACCCTGTATCCAGGTTCTTTCGAAATTTCTGTGATACAACCGGCAAACGACCTACTCTTTCTTCATTTCCTCACACTTAATACCTGGGGAGGTATCTGCCACACCTGTTTTGTTTCCTCGTTTCCTCGGCGCAATCTCGAATCCTTCAGAGCTGCAGCGATGGCGGTCAGCTGCAGTAGTTTCTATACTCCCCCGCAAAGGAAGAACGTCATCAGTTATCGGTTATGTGGTCGTGTTAATAAATAAATAACTTCGTCTGATGCGTCGTATTATTAATTTTGTCCGTCTGGCTTTTATGACGACTACCTCCAGACCCCCCGAGAATTTTAGGATATTTGGAAATCTTAGCTAACTTCGAGTTGGTGAGGTAATTTAAAGAGCTTCGTTAGTCTCGTAGAAGAGAGAGCTACGTACTAACGAGTCGGGAATGCCACACGCAACCACGCACACACACACACTCGCACACTCGCACACAATCCTGGGGAACAGGCGGGGCTGCAGAAAGCAGTGCGGAAAACCAGGGTACCGGATATCTACTAAGAAATATCATAGGTTTACCGTAGGGACCTTTTCCAGATTAAGCTGGAGATTAGCATCCATAGAGACACGCGCGGATGCCGAAAATATCAGGAATTTCAGGACCGATGGCCCACTAAAGCCGAATTGCTGGTTTCTTTTGTTGTTACAACGCGCCTACTGACTGAGACCAGTGGTACGTTCCCCTGCGTCAGAAGGGGCATGGATCGTATGGTGGTTTAGCGCTTACGTGTGTAGGTTAAATCTGTGTTTCTGTTTCTAACGTGTGAATGGATTGAAATTCAAATAAATATGATCAAATAGATATGAATATGAATATGGATATGGATATGAATACGGATATAGATGGATGACTTGAGAAAAAGATAGTCTTCACGTAAGTTTCCAGTCCCGGACTTGGAATCAATAATGGAGAGAATCGTAGTATTTCCGAATTGAAGCTTTGTCATGAATGTGTCCTTTTATTGAAGTTGAAGTAGAGCATCCAGGGACTCGACTTGAACGTAGTTGAGAGTATGGATATCTGGAGTTGGCAGAAAACAGAAATGAAGATGTAAAAGACTAAAAGTTAGTGGAGGAAAGGGTGGAAAGGGTGGAAAGGCCCAACCACACAACGCTGGAAAACAACGCTGGAAAGGCGACGAAAAGCGCTAAAACATCGGCAACCTCGAGCAATTGGGAAGGAGCCCTGGAGGTCGGAGAGGTGTACACTGTACAGTCACTGGGCTGTATTGTACAACGTAATGCTCAATGGCATACCTAGTACATAGTATTTACGTCACGGTGCCACTATAGAAGAACTTAATTGTAATTACGTATCATTATCATTATGTATCTGGATAACAAGATCAATTTGTATGGATATAATACAAATGTTAAGAGAAACTTAACAGAAATTCATGTTCAACAGAAACTTACCTTGAGCCTCATCAACTTCCAACTAATACCTAGGACCTAGGACCTAGGTATCTGCATATACTATAGGTACCTTGGACCTTGGTGGTGATCTACCGTGCATGGCAGCAGTTCAACTCCGCCTGGCATACCAGATCCAGCGTCGGGCTTCCATCCTCCGTTTGATTCAACGTCAGGCGCCTGAAAGGTCTATCTAGATTCCGACATCTATTTTATTTCACCTTCATCGCCTTACGCAGTTTTGATAGATAGGAAGAGTATTTCGTCTTGAACTATATCACCCAATTATCCCGACGTCCGGATAGAGAAATCCAGGATATTCGTCATGTCCCCCTTCGGGATGGAGGGCCTGAAGATGGCTAAAGAAAAGGAATACCCTTGGATCACCTGGAGTTCGTACATATCACGACATCGTAGGTATATAAATCATACATATAAAAACCATGTCGCCACTTATCCTTCACATTTAGCCCTACAAATCAAGGAAGCTTTCAGTGACAAAGACCGAGATGTTACCAAATAAGTTTGCGTGTCTCGTAAGTTTAAGCTCCCTGACCGTGGGGACAATTCTCCAGAATGGTCAAGTTAGAGTCACAAACTACCCCGATACCAGAATACCTAAATATTTCCTCGTATGAATTCCATACCTGCGAGGCCAACTCTACGGGGCTATCTCATAGGGGGAGATGGGACTCTAAGAAAGTGTCATGGTGGTCGTAAGTTGTTTTCGTCAGCCGGGATTAACTTTAAGATAGACGAAGAGCCAGAATATCAACCGGTTCGTTTAGAGCCCCTGGACTCATATTCGGCTTTGCGGGGGATACGATAGCCATCACGTTCAGAGAGTTGACGACCCATATGACATTCGTTGGATACCGCATTCATGGGCTAGATTGGACATTCGCTAACGTAAGTGCTGAGGCAACGCATCTGCTCGTTTATCCCGAAAATCCTGTTGTGAATGAGACGTTACCCGTCAGTCCTCTTACATTCGAGCTTCGTGTCACGAATTAGGCCTACGGAGTGCAGATCGACAAGGTTCGTGTTGCTCCGGGAGGGCCAACCATCAAGATTCCTCCTTACAAACCGACTATAAAGTTCGTTGGGGACAGCTTCTCCTCAGGCATGTACACGAGCTATGAGAGCCTCTCGAACTTTGCATATGGCGTCGGTGCTGGCCTAGGTAATACAGAATGGTATGTCACTGCGTATCCAGGCATCTGCGTCTCGGACAAGAACTACTGGGGTAACCCGCGAGGACAGAGCCACCAATGGTTCTATACATCCGACACTAGCTGGAGAGCGAGTCAAATTTGGGGAGGTATGTCGCTAACACGAAGTGAATATGGAGTCCTTTGAGCTAACTGTCATACGGAATTCTGTGTGATAGATGAGCCAAAGCCATGGGACTTCGATAAGCAGGAGACAATACCTGATATCGCCATCACCAACCTAGGAACCAATGATATTAACACGAAAACCACGTCAGTACGGAAGCGTATCTTGACGCCTACAAGAAGTCGATACAGGGCCTCCACGGGAAGTATCCCGAAGCGCAAGTCCTCGTAATGGTGCCGACCCCTTTTATATCACCGTCACCGTCACGAAAGCCGGATCCTCTACTAAAAAAAGTATCTTCATCAACTATGGATGGGGTTCCATCTCTCTGGAAATAGCTACCAGCAGAGCCTAGGCTACGAGCAAGAATTGAAGGACATCGTTTCCTACCTCAACTCAGATGAATGTTTGTCGAAACCTGTCGTGTGGGACGGGACGACGAACACGACAATGACGCTTGATACACCCAGCAAAACTTTCGTGCACCATTTTAGCACTGAAGGCATATGCATGTATTTCCTAATCCTATACCGACCGGAGGCTGACTACATCTGCCCGAAATACAACACAACGACATAGGACCGCAATGGCATCCTGAAGACGTCGGGGCCATCAAGGTGGCGAGTCATCTCAGCCAATATATCAAGCTGACTTTCGGCTGGGATTTGGTTGCTACGGGTCCCGAGTACGTCCTTCCCCCTTTTGACGTCTTATCTATCATATTGACACCAAATCTTGAAGTTCGGCACTCCTGAACTGACTAATGCCCGTGCTCTCTGATGCTAAATGCAACGAGGACAGGACCATAGACTGACAACATATGATGTGCAGAATCTTCCACGATACCTTGTATTGAAACGATGGTGTTGTTGTTCAGTCTATTGTGATATATTGTATAGATAGGCACGATACTATTAATGGGTTCGTAGATATATAAGTATATAGACTATCATACTATTGTTCGAGTAGGTAGGATAACGTAGACCTGGGTAGATACTATCGTATACAGGCAGATCATGTTTTGGTCTCGTATTTGATATGAATTCGCCTGCCTCATGATTACTTAGGCCATATTAAGGGTCCTCTTGTTTCTCTAGATAAATATCGAATCAAGAAGCAAAACGTCGTGAATAAGACATTTGAGATGGGCTACAGCGGTGTCGTATGTGAATCGCAATCTCTTACCTTGATCATACGCACCAACCAGTACGTATGATCCGTAGCCAGACAACTTAACTTATCTACGACCCTTGTCTGTCTAGTTGTGGTACACTTGGCGAAGCCTAAGATATCTCGAATTTGGCATCGTATCTAAGACCTGTAGGCGTATGCAGTCTTTCGCAAGTTATTCTTGATGAATTCATGCAAGCTAGGCAACAAACAGTCAGACGAGTTTCACCGGTTAGAAGCAACCATTTCCTATCGTGCCACTGCGATAACATTGCATCTCACTGGCGATATCGTGACGAAATAGCTAACTCTGATGAGCCTCACGGATCTCAGGTGACGCACAGACGAACTGAATGTCGTACCTGGTGAGCTGACGTCGTCCGGTACCCGATTCTAAAATTCATGCGGGCTCGTAGGGATTGATTTCTAATTCGGTCGTTGTAGCTCGTGAGGCTCTTCGTGGCACGAAACGCTTCTAGACCTGGGGCAAGCGTGTCCGGACGACTGGCAATCCGCGAGATCTGTGACAGCTGGAGTGTGAGGTATCCCTGGGGAAGATCGCAACAGGGGACCCCTCTTTGCCGCAGGAAGTTGGACGATCGCTAATAAACGAGAGCCTCATGAATATCGACGAAGCGGTAAGTTCCTTCTCCATCGTCCTCGTTAGAGCACGTTGTTGTAAGAACCATGGTCCGGTCTTTCATGCGTTGAAGAAGAAAAAAACGGTGTGGCCGGAACCAGCCATTCGAGCTAAGCGAATCCCGCATTGATCTGAAGCAGGGAACGAAAGTCTAGGTTAGCAGGGCTGAAACCATCGTGGAGAACGTGAATTTGCATGTTCTTGGGAATGGACTTTTGTCATTATTCATCGTTCGAGTATCGATACCAGTCATTCAGTGATTGCGATGTGTTTATCGCATGAATAGAAGATAGAATTTGGCGAAACTGAGAACAATAGCGTATTGTGCCAGTGCTATGTTAGCTAGCAGGCCCATGCATAGGATCGTAGCTAAGTCATCTGAGTGGCGGGATATGTAGCACCTAGAATCTAGATACACAGTTGACACCAGTGCAAGGTTCGTATGGATGTCGTTTCTTAGTTAATTGCGTTGGTTGGCAACGCAGATATCCATACCTATGGATGGTTGGCGCATCTTTGAATGGGTGCCTAATAGTAAGAGCCGTTCATTGTCTTCGACGATAGACTTTTCTTAGAAGTTGGCATCAGCAACTCTCACCGTCAATGCAAATGATAGTACGGGTATTACTAAAGGGGTGGATATTCCCGAAGGTCATGTTGTGCCAGACCGCTTCCCTACGCAGATGACCAGGTTTAGGTAGATAACCCTGGCACGGGTAGATCTTCAGCCGTGGATGACGAAACACAGGGCCACGATACCCCCTTGTCCTTCCTTTCCTGTGCTGGGTGAGATTGAGGTGCTAGAACTCGCAAAGTATAGTGATAAGTCATAGTTACAACTTACCACTAATAGCATCACCGCCGATTCACCGGCTCGGCATCAAATCAAGGTGCTTAGGAGACAGGTAGGTGACTATGTAAGTGTCGGGTTAAAAAGAAGCCCAAAGCGGAGCAGATCCCCCTATTTGCGCGTTCCCGGGAAATCGGATTTCTCCGTGCAAGAAACAGGTATATCAGGAATATTACTGTTAGCAGTCTACGTTTTCGGACGGTGATAATTGAGTCGGTCCTTCTAGGTGTTCGGGTTGCAGGACTGAGCAGCACGCACGTAGTCTTGTGACCTGAGGGATCACGGGCTGTTGCTGCTTGTTCCCGCTGGCCACGTTGGCATGTCCGGGACGAGGCAACACAAACCACTCAGTGGTATCGGCTACAACGCTGACTGGAACTGCTGTATTGCATCGTCTGCATCATCTGCATCGTCGGAACCTGGGCGGCCGACCCGTGGGAGCGGAGAAACTAGGTAAGAAACTAAGGTGCTAGTACTGTACTATGGTAAGGTGCTTAGGCGTTGGTTATCCTAGGACTTAAGACCTAAGACCTAGGACCTACTAGGTAGGTTATGATTTATCCCCCTCCCCTGTGGGATGGTACCAACCTTGACTTTGAAACCAAGATGGCTGCAGATCTCGAAGTTTATAGTGACCGCTCTTTATCTTTCTGCACTATAACATACCTAACATGCCTAACATAATAGCAGGTACAATACAATACCTAACATCGACATCGGTAGCTGCCATACCGTAGGCTGCTTTGGTGATTACCTGCCTGCCTGTGTAGTCGTACCTAGGACCTAGGACCTAGGTAGGCTGGTGTTAATAGTAGTAATTATTGGTGGTAATAATGGTAATATAATAGTATAACAGTGATGATGATGACCGTCATTGTGTTGCTGCTGACCACCTGGACGGTTCGGAGCTAGGTCTGCAGGCAACGTACGACTTGAACGGATTAGATCGAGACTATCTGAATAAGGGTTTGCCGGCCGATATGATGTGTTATTTCGCAGTTCACGCTAATGTAGTCGATAGATGCCCCGGAATGGGGATCCGTGAGAGCGGCGGCGCCTAGTAGTGGAGCATTCGCCGAGCAGCGGCGTTGCTGGCTAAAGATTAGGAGACAGTGCCGTAGTTCACCGGCTTTCGTATTAGTACCGGGGTTGCCAAGCTCGCGGTGCCCTCGTAAATTTGCAATTTTACGAAGATGGCCTGATTATCTTCGTGATCTGAGTTAGTTAGTTAGTTGGTCAGTCGGACAAGTTTGGTCGAGTTTATATGAGTTGTCGGACTAGATCGAGTTGGCTTGAGTTGAGTTGAGTTGAGTTGAGTTGCCTTGAGTTGACTTAACCCTGAGACTGAGAGTGAGACCAATTAGCAAACCAACTAAGGGTTTTTAACAAGAATGATAATTCTATTCTAGTCTTCCTTGCTGACCCGGGACCTGCCCGGATAAGTAAAGTGTTTGTGGAATCGGCCGAGTCGAGCGGGCTTCGCGTGAAGGGTTCGTGGTTGATACTAGTTGATGGTTCATGATTGATGATTGATGGTTGGTGGTTAGTGGTTGATGTTGGTGACGTGTGACGCGAAAAGAAACTTCAAGTTTGGAAAGGATTAAGACTCAAAAGTGCCCAGTGAGCTGGACTTACCTAGAAGGTATCTAAGTATCTAAGTATCTAAGTATCTAAGTATCTACATAGGTACATAAACACACCCAATTGAATGGTCAGAGAACGAATAAGGAACGAGTGGATCCGAAAATTCCAAGCGCTTGTGTCGGTGGTAGTGTCGGTGATGTGGATCCACCATCTGCAATTGACCCGCGTTCTTGCGTTTGGGGGATGTGTTGCAGGGATAATGTTTTTATGAGATGTATGTACAGATTGTACGTACTAGAAAGTACTTACATTATTGGTCGATACTATGGCAGTACGTACTGCGTGTGTGAGTATCCAAGTATTGGGGTAGGTACGTATTGATCCATTATTACTAGGTACGTACTATGTACTACGTACTACGTAGCCCTGGAAAAGTATTTGTCCCACTCTAATCCTATTGATTCGGAGGTTTGAAGTAACCTCTATGAGCTTATGTAAGTTTTCCAGTCTGCCAGTGACAAGCTAACAAAAAAAAAGTTTATAGCATGAATTATTGCGTATACTCATAACTAACGAAATCTCATACTTAATTACTTAAGTAAAAACCGAGGAAAATTAAGAAATGTCGACAAAATTTGGATGAGGCTTATAGTTGAGTAAGGAGTCTTGACTCTTCATACATACATCGTAGCAACCGCGGGAACTCCCTTCGAAGCAACCTTGAAAACCCTCGAAAAAAAAACTTGATGGTACTACCCATTCTTCTCTCACAAGCGCCCGAAACTACCGAGGTCTAGACCCTTTAACATTTAATACATAGTAAACAAGCGTCCTTGTTTCGACTGATCTTCAGGTGACGTAGGCCATGATCGGCTCCTCGAAGTTTTAGGAAGAAATCCATTGTTTCGGGTTTAGCCACGCCAATGAGATACTACCCCATGAAAAGTCCTAACCGTACAAATCAACTTGATCATATTACTCTATTATCTATTACTAATTGTACATAGGGCGTCGGGCGTCTCGAGTAAGGTGATTAACGCCGCTACAGCACAACGCGGCGCTTTGATATTCAACGTGTTCTGCGCAGTCCGCGTCGTTTGGTACTAGCATTGAAATAGCCACTGACAGATTTATGCGCTGGCTAGGACCTATCCTTTCGGACTTACGACGTATGTACTATGTTATATCCTACGTAATATTACAACCATGCAAGACATTCACATAGTATTAGTATTAATATGAACTGTCTAGTACATACGACTAATAGTAGTATAATAAAGGCGGCAGCTACGCCACCATAGAGATCCACTCGTGGAAGTCGACTGGAACCGAACAATTCGAGTAAGCCTGCTGTTTTAAATTTCCGCTTTCTCTTCGCTTGCGCTTAGCTTAGCTTAGCTGGTTCTGGCGGTAGTTTTAGCTGGTTAGGTTGGGCTGCTGCACATACACATTAGTACATACCTAGGTTAGTCTTGGGTCATCGGATCTCTATTACATAGTACGTGGACTAAGCGACGTTCGAAAAACTCTGGATGGGTCGGAGGATCCTGACGATCATCTCAACCGAAAGTAGTTCCCGATGCAGGGCAACATTGGGGCGTCGACCTTACAAAACCCCTTGCAGAAAAGGCGGTGGATCACGAGTGCCGGCGAGTTTGCTTTGCAATTTGACACCAGTTCCCAGAGTCATCGTCGATGAACGATGATGGGAGGGGTGAGGGGTGGCATGGTTCCTAAATAAGGTAACTAATCAGAGTCGACCCACCGACATTAAGGTCTTCGGAAGATTAATGACATATGCGATGCTCTCATAGATGTGAAGCTAGGTAATATACTTCGTATACTCATTATTAACAAACTTAGGCACTTACTTACTTATATAGTACATATACAAGGTATAAATACCTGACCTACCTATTACCTATCTACCGTTTGCGATCCTAGGAAAAGACGTGCCAAATATACTCATCTATATATAAAGCACCATCCATTCACATGAAAACTGCAAGGGAACTCTGTGCTCTATACGTAATTACGCTATGAAATGCAACCCAACCTAGAGCTGCTCGTAAAAGCCCCTTAGTTGTTTTAATATGACTCCTCAATCCTTAATGGACGGTCATATCGGTCGAGAGTGCCAGAATGTGAGAATGTCAGAATGGATGATCGAGAAGAACTACAGAAGGCGAAATGATGCGGCAGGAGGCGGTGTCAGCGGAATGGTCAACCGACCCAATGGAAGGCCGGTCAAGGGTGATGTGTCGTAAATGAGTCCTTGTTAGGATTACGACATGCCTCGTCCCAGAAGGACGGGAAATGCGGATAATCCCAAATGCATGCCATGGGAGATCAGTCGGCGTTATGTTAATTAATCGAGAAAAGAGCGTACAGGCGTAATACCGCGGATGTACGTCTGCTGCTACCCTGCTGTCCGGTCGCAGCCCTGGGAGGCGACCTAAGCTTAGATCCTTGGATTATAGATAACTTACCAGCTTACCTACGGGACCAATGCAAGAAGATGCGAATTATTCACATCAGGTGATATGTCGTGTAAGTCGATAATGTAACTCGATGCATTCGCCGCCTGCTGCGTCTGGTACGTACGGTGCGTACGGTGCGTACGATGCGTACGGTGCAGTCCTGCCGGACACATTTGCCTCTTTGGAGCCATGATGATTTCGACGCTCCCTTCATTGGCCTGCCTGGAGTTGGGGAATGTCAGCGAGATCCAATGAACTCGGATCCCAATGAACAGGTGATGTGGAAAGCCGAAGTTGCCAGACCTCCGATAGCTAGGGCAGGTAACCGGCCAAACGTAGGCTGGTTGTAGGCTGGGGGACAGAAGGCTGCTTCATTGGTAGCGGGTTAATGGAGAGACGTCGAGATCGAATAGGATTCGAGGACCGAGGCTGCGGCAAACAAGGGTGTGATCTGTGGGATCTGATCAACAGAGCTTACTGTGCTCGCCTGCCGCCGCGAAGCCCGACGCTTTGGGAAGTGTGCAACGGTTTCCAGGAATCGAGGGGAACCATGTTTCTGTAGTCCGGTTCATTATAGGAAATCAACCCGTGACTCAACTCCGTTGATATTGTGATATATCATATCTTTCTTACCGAGTATTGAGAGCCTCAAAATACATAACACAATAGGAGACAAAATAAAAAGGGGGGCTATACATCCATATTACGTATGAAGTACTAAAGCATTGCGATGTGTAAAATATGAATAGTCCGTAAGTAAGTGTTCTATCATCCCACCTGCGGGCTCAGTAACGAAAGAAAACGCAATAAAAATCTTGTAATTAAAGGTAGAAAAATATTACGAGGGTTGGTTATGGACGTGCCAGCAACTCCAGCACCTAATCTCAGCATGATCAGCATTACTGATGAAAATCATTGACTAGCCCCCCGCCAATTCGGGTCAGACCTTGTAAGTTTCCGACGGAAGAGGATCTCACATCTTCCTTATTACAACCGACCCCCCACACAAAAGCCTCAAGATGCCTGGAATTGCCAAGCCCCATCTCGACTCCATCTACCACGCGACTGACTAGGGCTAGGTTCATGATCTACGAAACGCTATTATGAAATAGGCACCTAACTAATACGCATTTACTATGTACAATACTTAGCTCTACTGGGTCCACGGCGATGTAATTACTATGCAGTGGACAATGTGGACAATGTGGACAATGTGGACAATGTGGACAATGTGGACAATGTGGACAATGTGGACAATGTGGACAATGTGGACAATGGAGCATCTAGTAAAAAGTACCTACCTGGTAAGCTAGAAAAATAACGATCATGGTTGGGTTGTATTTTGTTCTTTTCTCCCCCTTTCCTCTGGGATCGTGACGATGACTAGGCACCCTAGGACCAGTAGGTACCATACACTTCCCTTCAATGATGAGTGGATACCCGCTCGAGGTAATCATGGGGTTACATTTAGCGGGTTAGGAAGTTACATACCTACATATCCTTGGGATCTGTGCTGGCTTTGGGTCATAACGCGGTAACAATACGTGTGTACGGCAAGCTGGGCAAGTAACCCGCGGAACGTGATAGTGTCGTAGCGCCAAGGGGAGAGAGACTGGTGAATTGGAAAGGATTCTTCGCTACGTTGCCTACTTATGTACCTACATATAGTACTTGGGTGATATCGAGATCAGCGGAATGCCAGATGAAGTGATGTGACTACTACATTCTAAAACATTATGACTGCGCAAAAGAACAATGGATACTACTCAAATATGCTCACGATACTATGTTTCGTCGTAGATACACCTGCCTCCAAATCGAATTCGGCCCTACAATACGCACTGATGAGAAGGCCGCCTTGTGAATATAGATTTTTAGTAAGCCTGGCCTTTTGCCTCAATAACATACATACCTAGGGTCCTAGGTAGTTTATACTGACTGAGCGTTTAAGTCCTTATTTGATAAAAGGTGTGTATTATAGCCTAGGATCTCGTTGTCCAAATCACCGATATTTTTCTCTTTTACTTAGTGGTTGGCCAACGTCAGCAAATTCCTTTTAGGGACTACCTAGGTCCTAGGTAGGTAACTGTAAGTAGATATATGTCTGGTCCCAGAATATCTAAAATGTCATCTGCGTGTTACTCGTGCTACTGTGATGATAAAGTTGTTTTCCTGCTCTCCAGTTTTTGTGTGTTTTGACCCCTGCGGGAATCTCGAAACAAAGCTTACATAGTAGATAGAACCTAAAGCAAACTCGACCAAAACTCCCCACGCAGGGGCAGATCCTCGACATTAAAACAAGGTTGCCTGCATGCCGTTGTTTCTTCTCCCTGCCCGAACGATGAAAAAGAAGCTTGACCTAAGCATCGCCTGTCATATATCCCTGTCTGTTACTATTGGATCTTCATGCGTGGGACATTGCAACAAATCGAGATTACCATGGGAGAGTGAGGCTGCCAAAGTAGCTTTTTTTTTTTTAAAAAAAAAAAAAAAAGTTGTTTCTTGATTTTTTTTTTATTCCGAAGGCTTGCTTGCTACCGCTAAGCCATACGATGATTCATCCAAGTTCATCTTCCGTCGTACAGAAGCGAGTTTGCTCGTTTCCTCAGAAAACTAATGTTTTGATCCTTTGGATCCTGTTGGTACATTTCTCATACCTTCACCTTCTCCCCCTTTGCAGTCCCATTCTATACATTAGGACTATGTAGAATATCCAAGTAATATAAAAAAAAACCCCATAAACGAGAGAGATAAGATTGCTCTTGTTTTTCGAATGTTCCAACGTAATGTCCCTTCTCAAGATATTTGTTAAACGCCGGTGTAAATGCCCAAAGTTGGTAGTCCAATACGCCTCGTCAATGAACAGTCACATCCTACACTTAATGCAACCAGTCCTTATCCTGTCATCCCATCCCAGTAAGCAAAGGGCCGACCGCCTCCCCCGAATCGTCCCAAGGTGTCGAGATATATCCTAATATAGATGTGTTCGAGTCGGTAGGCAATGGCTCGGAAATAAAGATGAAAACAAAAACAACGAGTGCTTTTGAAAAGAGAAGGCAGCCGTCAAAATTCGTAGCGTAACCCGCGAGTGGGTATCAAATGCATCCTTCATGTTCGTAATTTTCTCGGTTCCTTTAAAAAAAACCCCTCCTCTTGATTAGGAATAAATAATAAATAACGACAGCATCGAATAGTTTTATTTGCTGATCATGAGCTAGTTTAACGGTGGTGAGATGTGCTGCTATTGTCGTGGCATCCTCGCTCGTGTCTCTTCATGTTGCTTCGAACGCTAAAGGCTTTGCCGCAGCCTGCGTGGGGGCACTTAAAGGGCTTCTCGCCGGTGTGAGAGTGACTGTGAATTCGTAGCGAGCTCGGTCTGGAAAAGGCCTTGTTGCACGTTTGGCAAATGTAGCGATCCTGTGACTGAGGGAAAGAAGCCGACGAAGAAGGCGAGATGTAATGATGGTGCTGCCAAGGGTTGGCACCTGGAGCTGCTGCTAGAGACACTGTGACTGGTAGCGGAGGGAATGTCTGCGGCTAAGTTAGCATGCCTGATTTTGATCTCTGCCGAGCCAAAGTGGACGAACCTGTGGTAGTGGTCTCTGATAGTAGAGTCCGGAAATCTGCGACTGTGCTGCTTGAGCGCCAGGGAGGCCGGCGGGATAGTAAGGTGGTATCGACGCCTGGCCCAAATACGGGGCAGCAAAAGCGGGTTGGGAGTATGCTGAAGCTTGAACGGACATACGAGGTGCAGCAGCCGCTGCCATTTGATGGCGGTGAACATCCTCTAGAGGTGGGGTCGTCTCATAGTAGTAGTTGGGCGCTGACACGACAGATACTGATCGCGTCGAGGGTGAGTTGTAGCCCTCGAAAGAGGCATCTGAGCTCATGGGAGGTGTGGGGGGTAGAGCGGCTCGCGAGGGACCGTTGCTCACACAATGAGACGAGTTCGGCCGAGTCTCTACCTTCACTGACGGTGCTGCTCTAAGGCTTAGTACATTGTTCGTATTGGGAAGGCCGTAATGTGAGCTTTCATACCTTGTTGAGACTGAGGTGATTGCTCTGTCGTGGGCGATCCAGCGTCTGCCATTACTAAAAGGTTGGATATTGAGGGTAGAGAGCATTTCGAGTTATCGTCCATTGGAGGCGAAGGAGGCGGTTGCGGATATCCGTACTGAGCACCAGGCTGCGTTGCGTACATGGCGGTGGCCATTTTATGTATTATGTTGGAACAAAATATTTGCTTTTTTTCTCAAATTATTCTCAAGACTGCGGTATTAGGTTTAAGATTTCGTCGACGATAGTCGGCATAGATATTAAGCTGGTAAGGATTGTTGTTTGATTTTGGATGTTGTAGATGAGATATCACTCAGTGTATCCTCAAGTATCGAAGAGGCGATTAATGATCTCAAGGACGACAACTTAAAGGATATATACGGGGAGGGTGTGGATACTTAAGTATAGGTAGAAGGCGGATGGTGGGCGAGCGACGAGGGTTGACGATGTATCTATCAGATCTTCCCGGGAGGTATAATATAAACGACGATCAAGCGTCAATCCGTACAAGAATCCCTGGAGAACAACTGTCACAAAATTGGGTGTGGGTCACGGCAGACCTGGGTTGAAATCAACAGTAGATCGCCGGTATCGAAGGGTACTCCTGCATCATCGGCAAGTACATATAGCGCCCCTTATTAATGGGCGAGCGTCGATGTATTTGGAGTCCCATGTGCGGCGATGGGACTCTGGAACTGCTTCTGCTCGCCCGCCTCTTTTTAGTGGTCCCAATTCCCCATGTATGGGCTTGGGTGGGCGGATGAGCTGATGCAGAAGGCAGTACCATAGTACGTACAGTATGTATTGATGGGTGAGATCGAAGGATGGACGTAGGAGAACGGCTCCGCTGGGATTCTCGTGGGATCGCTCAAGGTCAAACGGCTACTGGCTACGCCTATGCACCAGCAAGGGTCTAACAAGACGTCCGTGTGCGTGGTCTGTCTGCACTCAGGGCATCCCCGGTGGACCGTTTAAGCTCATCCCTTCTCGTTCTTCGTCTTCTACACTACCTACCTATACTACGACGTACACTACACTACACTACATACCTACGTACATACTATGTACATACCTACATAAACATCCTCCTCCAAAATCTTGGCTAGCCAAGACCAGCAATCCTCGTTCAATGTGTGTGGTCGAAGCTGGTCGTGGTATTGCTAGGTGCATAGCATCCCCGGGTCACCATTACCCCTTCAGGGCAAACTGCCGTCCGGATAGTTGGTCTGTGACCCCTGTCTTGGTACACTTCGGACAAGGGACCCGGTTTAGTTCTATGTGGAGTAGGGGACTTGAGACGACAATGGACTCGAGGTTAGTGCCGCAAAAGCTTCGTCGTTAAGTCTTGAGCCCTGCCGAGCCTGTGCTGTGACCGGATTGTCAAGCTGATCTTATGCCGTCTCTCCCCACGAGCGCTGACAACACATGCTGCAATCGTTCTCTGTGCACCTGTCAATCTCTTCGGATGACTGCTGCTGGATGTCCTAAAATGTTTTGATCTGTTCAGACCATGCTGCAGATTGTCAGATCTATCCGGCCATCTTTCTTTGCCTAACCCGACCTATTCGGGAGCAGCGGCAACTACGACAGCATTGATCGAGACCTGCAACAAGGAGTTATTCGGTTTAAAAGTTGCCGTGCTTTACCATATAGGCTAATCCATGCCATGATTAGGTACTAAGGTATGTTTGTTGATGTTTACTTGTTTATTTCCTAATCCAATATCCTCATCTTTGCTCTTCACTCTCCATTCATCTTCTCGATCCGTGTTTGTGGTAAGCGAGTAGTCGAAGAGCTTTAACTTTCTCGTGTGTGATTACGAGCCCTAAACATGTCATCTATCTACGGAGTATTAGGCAAGCATTGATTCTATTCAGCTTAATCAATATTAATAAAATATATTCGTTGGAAATTAGGCCAAGGAAAAAATAATTGAAAGAATTACAGCTGTCCGCCGTTTGTCCACCCAGTCGTCATTGTACATCAGGAGTACAATATTGAGATGAGCCCTACCAGATCATGCAGCGAACTTGCCTATGGGAGGAATATCCGAGGAGAGGGTCTTTGCATATCAAGCTACAAGAAGGGGTCCATAACCTCGACTACCTAGCCTAGGTAAAAAGAGGGACCACATTTCTCGAGATAGACCTATTAAACAAACTTATGCCCTCCTACGTAATACGCTTAGATCCATGTCGGTAAGCTCAACTTGTAAGGATGACGAACAAGTGAAGTCAAACGAATAAATACCTACCTAATGCTCCCTTAAGTACGTTTTTAACAACCACTAGAGATATTAAGCGCATCAACAGTTGTTCAGGGCTGGCCGTTATCACTCTAATTGTTAAGTTAGACAGGTGGCCATCACAAGATATTATCACCCTGTAAATACCACGGGTATCAGATCTTGGGCATGTTGTTTCTTACAAGAAACATTCGGAGGCTTTTTTCTTCTTTTCAGAAACGAATGCTAATCTCATATGATCGTCGACTTGGCGCTAGGAATCTGCTCGCTTAGGCAGAGTGGTCTGTGTCCGGCAAGGGTTTATTTTGCCCTGGGACTTGACAGTGCCTCTTTAGTCTCTTTTTAGCGGTCATGTCTCTTTTCTTCTCTGCGGGCTCTGCCCCTTAACGTGGCCTATGATCGACAACCTAGAACTTGAACAGGGATGGTGTACTCTCTTTCGGGATGGCAGCTCTACGTACCCCCGTCTCCCCTGACACCTTAGCTTCCAAAGCGAGACACCCAGGCCACCCCGTGTGAGGAAAGGCATGAAGGGGACAAACAAGTTCCGAGTAATCTGGCACGAGCCAAGTCATCACAGAGCTCCGCATGCATCAGTGTATCACTACGTACCCCGGACTGGGGTTGATACTGAACAGATCATATCGAGACATTTACAATTGGATTTGATGTTTCGTCTGATACAATGTCATTTTGAGGCTAAATCTTGGAATGACGAGGCATCAAATAAACTTAGTCTGCAGCGCCGTTCGGTTGACAGATACTGTCAGCTTCTACCCCCCGACCCCTCGATTCGGAACCGCGTTAATATGCACGACACCAAATTTTCTCTCTAGTGTTCAAATACCTTACCTTTATTTATACTTGCAACTATTTAGGAGGCGACGGTCAATAAAATTGACCAGTTCGAGCATTACCTAGACGGACACGTGAAATATAGCGGGGTATGATTTACTTGGTCTAGATGCTCTATAGAGAGATCGCTCGAGACGATGGCAAAAGATAATTGAGGCTTGCATGACGGCACGCTAGATGGACGCCAGAACAACGCCAGAACACACTACATACTTACGTAGTATGTTAGGCTAGGTACATAGTTGCAGTGAAGATATGATTGGGCTTATTGCTTGTAAAGTACATCATTGCCTGCCTATGATATCTTCAGGTTTAAGCACACATACACCCAACATAACGAGTTGGTCAGATGAATCAAATCCAATGCTTATTAAAACTTAAAAGGAGTTATTATCGCGCCGACCTCTCGCCAATCGGCATTTTCCTAGCGCCCGTATGTAAATAATACCCAAGGCTTATCTTTCTATACGGGGAAATATCTTAATGAGAAGGATCATATAAAACACCTTTCATAGGTACGTTCTAATAGTACTAATATAAAAACTGTTCGTATTGTGTAAGCGTAGCCTACTTATGTTATATTCCTCATTATTAAGGGTTTGTTAATGTTGAGTTGTAAGCTTTAAGATATTCACTCGGCTTTATTTAACTCGATTTGTCTCGTATGATAGATATCAGATGAAAGGCGCATAAGCCGAGCCTTTCAGCCTCAGTTAAGTAACCATCAGGGAGAAAATATGTAGGTTTATACCTGTTGTAGCAGATGATGATGATCGTATACCTATCTTAGTACAAGTGGTAATAACAGATATGAGATCAGGCACCTACATCTCACTAACTAGAAATGGAGATGAAAAAGACGGGGCTACTTCGGAGGCTCTAGCTTAATCCTGGTCAATAACGATAGGTGTTGTTGGTTAAAAAAATTAATAGTGACAGAAATAATTTGCACTTCTCCCCACGAACTGCCTACCAGATAGCGTGTACATACATAATGTTCCTAGGTAAGTATTTTATTTTCTGTTAGCCTCTACTACTACACTGCTGTAGAATTATAATAGCTCATTCCACTCTCATCTGACATGGAATACCTGGGGATTTTCCTCTAAGCGACGAGCGCTAAGGCGCGCGGCTCCCGTAAGCTACTCCCCCAACGATGACTCTAAATCCACGCCGCCTATGTCGATCATGACCCCTAATCCAAGCTTTTTTGATGAGCAGTCACGTTTTTTCGGGTCACCTTCCTCGAATCGATGTCATCGTTCCCAATAGTGACGATATTGCAATATTTAATATCGCATTTTCTAGACCCGAGTCATATCTACCTAAGCACCATAATGCCTAAATTCTTCGACTCACATGCTCATCACTTATACGTGTTACAACAGGTGGTAGAGATATAAAGGCTGTCTTCTAGGAGACATCATAGCACTTCCTCGAAACAAAAGAGGCGTTTATAGCCTCTAATTACCACAGCCCCTAGTGCGTACACATGGACCTACTTCCTACTAATCCATAGTGCTGCTTCTTAAGTAGAGATAAGACGTTTAGACGCGTCACGCATCCATGATCTTCCATCTCCATCGTCGGAACTAAACTAAATTATGGTATGATTTCTTAACTTCGATTGACATTCTCCCGAATAGTAGGAGACAAATTTGCGGAGATAAACGAATCACTAGTTCAACATCTCAGTCGGTAATTCCCTCTAATAACGTGGGAATTTCCAACTTTTGAAGCTGCTAAAGTAGAAAAGACAGCCTTAAGAGTTGATATGTTTGGCATAAGGCAATTTGATCCAAGGCTTTCCCACTCAGCCCTAACAGTCGCAATCGTTTCGTACGTAGGGTACATACATTAGTTGTCTCCTGAAAGCATTTTCCTAACGAGGTTTGCTTTGTATCACTAGCTAGGTAGGTATCAACTAATTCTTCTGCATAGTATGTCATCGATGTCACCTGCGGCTATGACAATTCTTCCAGAAAGCTAGTAAGTCCATCGGGGTTGGTAACCGAATTCGTTTGAGTCGGGGTAGTGGGATCGACGATCTGAGCAAGGGGCTATTGGTCCGGAGCCATGGAAATCTCCCTCATTAATCACCCATTTTCATTCTCCCATCTTTTGAAATATTCTGTGTTTTCTTAATTAGGATATGCCCATGCGACGTTGAGAACGGTGAGAGCGAATGCTTATACAAAGATATCATACTACAATACTATGCAAGCTTTTTCATCTGATTTTACAAAATTAGGTGCGACACGGTTGCCGTGAGAGTTGCTCCTGAGGCGTATATTAATAATATCTTTAGGGAGCGTCTTTTGCGTACTTACCTACCTACTTACCTAGGTCCTAGGTCCTAGGTACTAAGTAGATGATGAGCTACGCCTATAGGCGACTTGGCCATTATAGCGCAAAAGCTACCTACCAGGTATATACTATACTCGAAGTACAGTGATCATCTCTCTAAGGCATACCTTAAGTAGGTACCTAAGACCTAAGTATACAATCTATTTTTCTTCAGGCTGTGCCGCGGCACCCCGCTCCAACGACGCCCAACGATAGTCGCAAGAAATAGCCCTGAACTAATGCCCAACGTGGGATATTCTACCTACCTAGGACCTAGGTACCTACGTCGTCTTTAGTATCAGGTATTATGAGAGAATCATGCCGACAGAGAACGTCGACGCAAACCACGTATACATTGCACATTCATCATTACGTTTGTACTATACATGAAATACAACATCGGACCATTTAGGAATCGGATACGATCGCATCATAGATCATAATCTTTAGTGACAGCCTGTCTACTTTGAAATAACTACCAACATCCAACAGCATTCAACACCAGGGGCTTATTCTTCTTCCTAAGATCTCCGAAAGCCGCAGCCACCCAGGCATGCCTTGCAGCGGCAGCGACGCAGGCAGCTATTCCGTACATATATGTGGGCTTGGCAGCATCGTTACGCAAGCATGTTTCGGTAACGATGACAGGTGACCCGTGTCATTGCATATCACTGTTGCTTCTCTTGGTTCACGATAGTTTCAGCAAGCAAACTGGCTGGCTGGAGCTTCTCTTCTGACTTGTTCGGTAATAGAGGCCGCTTTGCACGAATCTCTCAGATAGCCGGGAGCGTTATTCCGATGTTGGCTACGTATCACTCGCCATGGGTCGTCTCGCCCGTGATGGCCTGATGTGGCTGCCTCTATAAGACACTTGGTGGTCTAGATCTTATCCAAAGGCTGAATCGACACGAGATGCATCGTAAACTAAATGTGCTGAGGGCACAGTGTTGTTTTTTTCTCCCATGGACAGTCGAACCCCTGACATGCAAAGACGAAATCACAACCACCTCGGATTGAGCCGCAATCAGTATCAACCCATAAAATATGGTAGATGATCACATTTGAATGCCTACTCGTAATAGGCATTGTTCTTAGAACCATTTTGTGTCTGGTCGTAATTTGTGGTTAAATTAACATGCAGGTGGTCTTCGTATACCAGTTCGACTATGCGATTGTAAGGTCGTCAGTCTACTATGCACCTATATCGGACAAGGTTCTGAACAGGATCGAATGGAAACTATGTGCCGTAAGGGAACAAGTAGCATCGAAGAATGGAAAGCCTTGCCAGGGACATATATTCCTGAGAATGTAAGCCATCTTGTAACCTATACCAGCCACACTATAACTCATCTTGCCAATCTTTCTGGACACTCGGCTACAGACAAAGTCTACAAGGTACCTAAGCCCTGCAAGCCATTTCTGAGGATACTACCGGTACTTGGGTATCGGTGCCTATGTATGACAACTCTGCATACTCGTAATTAAGCAATGTGGGTGGATAGCTGATACAGGACAGCTATGAAATGAAGGTAAATTTCATGGATTGGCATCTCCGGTCAGATTGTCTTGGATATTAGCAAGCCTTTGCCTCAGATGAGAAGATCTACATTTGTTCGAAGAAAGAGCAAAGGTAGGTACCTATATAATGTCTATCATGAGTGGTGAATTGAACCCTTTTTTTCAACTTAGACCATCATGTATTATCTCCTTTATAGTGATACATTCTTGGTTGCTTACATAGTGGTGATCATCTTTTTCTGTTGCCTAGCAGATACCTTAGGTCTCGTCCATACCTAGGTAGGTAGTCTGGCTTAAATGGATCACAGGGACCTAAGTACCTCCCTAGAGGTAAGCAAGCAGGGCAGGTCTGTTGTGAAAGAATAGTGCTCCGCTGTCGGCTGTTCACTAGGTACCTAAGGTAGGTAAGTAATAGGTAGGTCATCCTTTCAACTCCCTATTACTGGACGGGTGTGAGACGGCTCAGTGTGAGTGCATGGGCATCTCAAGATAAATTACGCCCTTTTAAATACCGAGTTGCATCCATAGATCCAATTGTCAAATCCACCTGTCACATCTCACAACAGCCCTCCCACACGTGTGCGCCATGAATAAGCGAGGACATCTTTTCCTCCATTTATACCCTATAGATAGCTTGGTTTATTAGTTGAGTGATATTGTTACACCCAAAGATCCTCGACTTCACCCACGCCGTTGGGCTGGGACTGCGGGCAGGGGTCTAGGGTGGACGAAATTCATGTAAATCTTAGGTAGCTTCGAAGCTCTCGCGCCATCCTAATATTTCTCGTAATGACATCAGTATATGAAACCTCTCGGTACTCGAAGTGAGAGATGGTATGTCCTACCTATGTAGATTTATCTACCTATACTGGCTTAGATACTTACCTACTAGCATGTAAGTATATAGATTAATAGGTACTAATCATAATTATTCGGTCAAGTGATCTTAAACCTTCGGTGCACATGTACTCGTAGTTGTATACCTAGGTACTCAGCATGTAATATCATGGATATAACTAAAGCGCTGTAGATCACCTAGATAGGTAGATCTCTGGAGTACGCAGTAGCTTGATTTTGAATTTTCGAGACGCATGTTTGTCACAACAGCTTCAAGAAGCACCTTAGTTTGCTTCAATCGCAATGGCAAGGGATGCTCTACAATTACTCTATATTTAATGTACCTAGGTAATTACCTTCGACAGTATAATTCTGTCGTTTCATGTAGGCATGTACTGTAATACATGACATGCATATGGAAGCGATACTTCGTAGCTCAGTTAATGCAGATCACGGATTACCCTTCCACCTCGGTTCCATCCGGTGGGAAGTTGTCAGCTTCTGTAGTGACCCTGGCAACTTGAATGCCCATAATATGCTGTATTTGACCAGACTTCTAGTGTAAACGTCAAAAGTGACAGTAACAGCTCGAAAGGCTATGTGCCCTGTAAGCTTCCTAGCTTCCCGAGATTAATACACCTCCCTGTTGCAGCTGCATCTTTTCGCTAGGGGGCGAGCTGAGCTCTCTCATTGCTTCGTTGTGTTAGGGATCGTTAGTCTGTATCATTACTCAGCTCTCATCCTACTACATAAAAGGTACCCTAGGTCCTAGATAGGTACTTACTACTCACCGGGACCAACCCGCCGGCAGTGGCTGGTTCAGTTCAGAATAAGCAAGTAGCTTTCCCAGGGCGCAGGACCCATATCCTACGCCTGGTATCCGTTCACAATCCTCAACACCACCGGGAAGAGACATGACGCCTCATAACGCTAGAGGGTCCAACGTGTACTGCTGTTCACGTGGCTGACAGGATCATGTAGCATGTTATTCTCGGATCGACACGCCTGTCCACACGCGCTTCTTGCCGAGCTGTAAAACGGTACCTTTTTTGATGCCTCCTTGCTTTTCCGCCATGCCCTAGGCAATAAGTAC
This sequence comes from Rostrohypoxylon terebratum, assembly GCA_022497145.1. Classification (NCBI taxonomy): domain Eukaryota; kingdom Fungi; phylum Ascomycota; class Sordariomycetes; order Xylariales; family Hypoxylaceae; genus Rostrohypoxylon; species Rostrohypoxylon terebratum. The sequence continues at coordinate 185,116 of MU385885.1, read as the reverse complement.
ACGACGCGGAATGTCTTGAAACATAATGAAGGTAGCACTTATAACATATTGCCGAGTATATCCTCCTCGTGGCGGTACCTTAGTTTGGCTTAGCCACGTCTTCATCGTCTATGGCTTCGTCAACTTATTAAACTTTTGGCTTGGTGTATCAGCCATCTCGCGTGAGTTACCCAAAGAGGCGCTTTCGATATTCGGGACGCATATTCTGGGATTTCAACGAGAGGTAGTTAGCCCGCTCCGTCGAGCGTGAGCCACCGAACACGCCACTAATGCGCGCCTATCACTGGGTCTATCTACCTGGGGCATAAAGGGGGTGGGCATACATAGGCTACGCTACGCAAACGCCACCTTTCCTGCACGCAATTACATCTAGATCGGCCGATCAGAAAGAGAAAGGGAATGCGGGCTTAAAGCGGGATAACCTCAACGTCTAGGTGAATAGCTACCTACTCTAGATACGTAGGCGATAGGGTTCGGGATTGTTTCCTTCTAGGTATGTCTTTGCTAGGCTCCGCAAGCATAGTCCGCTCAACGGATGCAGCCTCCCTATGTGCCGTCCCCTACACCCGGCGCCGATCCCATCCGCGCTGTTCGTTGGAACGTCGAGGACGATCAGCAGGGGGGTTATTCACTGGCTCTACAGATCAGTTTTCCACATACGTACGGGCGCCCAGCTCACGTGTCGATCCTCTAGTAAAGGTTCAGCCAGTGGGGGAGTTCCGTAGCTTGCTAAACTCGCGTTCGTATCACGGCAAATTTTTTTGCTGCGTAACCTCTCCCTCGCCAGCGGCTTCTGTAGACTTATCTGCGTGTGAGCTCCACCGATCATGTCTTACACATAAATGCAATATTCGTATATCGTTGGCGAAACTGTGTGGCGACATGCCGGGAGTTATACCGTGCCGTCTTATGTATGCCGGCAGCCTCAGCGACAATGCAATTTAGGGATATCGACATGGTGTTTAATCTACAGAGAGCTAGAAAGTAGGCAACCATCTCTCCGGAACCCTGACACTGTATTCCTCATGCCGTGCTCACGAAAAAGAGACATCAGACTCAGCCGACGCAAGCCAGTCGACAGGCTAAGAACTAACTGACGCAGCCATTGGGAGTGTATACGAAATACCAAGCTACGAAGGCAGTCATTCCAGTACCTACCTACCTGCCTGCCTAGGTACCTACTCTTTCATATCTCACCATGATTTTCAAAAGCCGAGAGAGCGTGCACGCTGAAATATCGATAGTAATTATTATAAGTTCTCATATTACCACCCAGAATTGACACTCAGAAATCCCTTAGAAAGTGTAGGTACCAAATAGTTACTGAGCGGAGATAGAGAGAAATTAGTTGATAGATCAAAACCGCGGCAATATATATTCGTTTTAAACATCATCCTTAGTTGCGCAGGTAAGTCGTGAGTAGCCAGGTACACCATGCTACCCAGGTCCAGATCTAGTATGAGAATCTCAATTCTTAGGGCTATCAAACAGGCTAGATACCTATTATAATTAAGCCTTTCCAGAAACTTCGACTTGCCTCACATTCTGTATCTATCGAGGAAAAGCATTCTCTACTGAAGCCTGTTCATCATTAGACTCAACGCCATAGGAGGAAGGCTTGTGTTGGTTATCCTCGCTTAGGTGTATTTGTTACTAGCGCTGCAGTGCTCTGAGCTCATGGTCAACATTGCTTCCGAATTGGTATGTAAGCCGCCCCTGGGCTAAATGGTCGCCTGAACCTCATCTCACAAGATGAGCACTGCGCGTCGGCTTACTCGCTTCTCGCTTCGGTTCATTAGAACTGTTGGCTGGCTTGCTGTAGCAGTAAGTATAGATTATGGACTCATAGTTCATAGGATATGCGTTTCGAGTTGGAACAGCTTAGCCGTCTTAAAGTAAAGTGGATGTTGAGAGACAGTTATTTCCACCGTCCACTGTGATAGCTACAAGTTTCTTTGTAGTTATTCATGCGATATGATAACCAGATCATGATACAAATACTAAGAGGCTGCCTACATCATGGCGGGAGATAAATAAGTAATTGGACAAATACGAGTTTGGGCTACAACGTATCGCGGTGGGAAATTGGGAGGAAATCATGGACTCGGATGTTTTCGTGGTAACGTCGACAAGTTGCTCGGTTTTGATATCGAGTGTCTCCATATTTATTAGGTACTAGTCATGTATCATAACTAGGTAAATCTTTTTCTCTGGAAGAAAAATGGCCATTCGGTAGGTTTCTAAGCGTCTAGCTTTAGCTTTTCTAGCATTGTATCGATCTTCTGCAACAGGAGTTGGTAGTTTATAGCGTCAGAGGCGAACTCATCCTCGACAAGCTCTCCGTCAAGGGTCCGGACCACGCCACCAGAGGTAGTCAATACCTCCGCCACGTCTACCTTCGCAGATACGGCGTTGTCATTCCTCTTCTCAGGAGTTCCATTCTCGGGCTCATTTTGGGTAGCTACGCCTTCCGCATGGGAAGCGATTAATTCTGCAGTTGCCGCATCAACCTCGCCGTTTTCGTCCATCATTTCGTCCAATCCTGCGTCTTCAAACCGTAGTCGAAAACGTTCAGATAGGTAATATCGAATATCATCCAGCAACTCGATCGTGTCCGTCTCTTCTCTCGTCTTTAGTCTTGCAGCACTTTCTTGGATTAGTTCCATAAACTCTTCTTCATCGATGTAATCTTCCAGGCGATATGCGATGTACCGAGCAGAGAACTCTTCTAGACGCTGCACTCGCAGATCCCATGCCGCATGTATAACATCATATACGTTGATAGGTTCAACCTCAAATTCCAAAACATTACCGCCTTCGGGGGCATGTGTCCGATCAACTAATACATTGTTGTTGCCGCTTCCCAACGTGCTGATAACAACTGCAGCTTTATTCTTCAACTTGTCTAGAAATAGCATATCAGAGGCGTAGAGTAAGTCTAGACCGAGTTCTAGAGGACATTCAACCTTCTCGGTATACAGAAATGTCAGAATGATCTCAAGAACCTCGGGTAGACAATCGACCTTGATGATATGCAGATGCTCCGATGCCTGAGCCTCGCGAAATGGGCCAGAAAACATGGTTTCGAAGTAGGGCGAGCGAATCAGCATGGCTTTATGAGCAGGGTATAAAACTGCTTTCTTGGCCTTCCTAGAGTTGTCCCTCTTTAGTGATCCAGCGCCTGGGCCAATAGGTATTCCGTTAGTCTCCTCTTGCTTTTCAGGGTCGTCTTTCTCATCATCATCTTCTTCTTCGTCTCCGCCTTCATCGGCCCGTAGGAGACAATCCGCAAAGATAGAGTTGCCGTGCGGCCACTTGACTTCGTGAGCCTTCTTGGAGTCCACGACCATCTTATGCCCCAGCACTTTCGCCTTGAAAAAACCTTCGATTTGCTCCTGGGCTCGATTGACCTCATCTTGGTGCCTCTGCCGAGCTAATCTACGATCGCCGCCGGAGAGAATCACCTCCCATAGCTTATCAACCTCCAAATGTTTACTGATCTTATCAACTCCGGTCAAAACTTCTTCTTCAGTGCTGGTACTTCGGGTATCAACTAAGTCTCTTGGTATGTCGCCTAGGTATAGATGCCGCAGCACTACTTGGAAGGACTCGATAGGTATGGAGTGAGGCAGTTTCCATGTTTCCGTCTCAGGTGCCTCCGTGAGCTTTCTCTGAAAGTAAGGCGTCCTGGCGGAAAGAAGGAACTTGTGAAGCTCGAACGACTTTGATGGTGTTATCAGGGTTATATCAGAGGCCTTGGGTACATCTCTAGATAATAATGTGGTGATATGGGCCGCCCAAGGCTGTAAGGGGTCTGTAGACTTCGAATAGTCGTACTTAAGAAGTAGGTTCCTGATTTTGTCATTTAGAGCATTATAGATACATCTTTCTCCCTGGAATGTGTCACGCTCCGCTAGAGCACCGGATTCGACTAGGAAACAAGTCAGTACAATTCTTGAGAGGAGCTGCTGTGACTCCTAGTCTAATACATACGTAATAACTCGACTAACTCATAATGTCCGCAGAGACTTGCCTGAAATAGTCAGCTGTCTAGGACAATCGAGAGCCACACATATATAAAGACAAATTCTACTCACAACAATAAGCGGAGTATAGTCGAACCTGTCTTTACCGTTAATGTTAACCCCGGCAGAAACCAGCTCCTGAGTTCGCTTCAAGTCGCCTCGTCGACATGCTTCTAGAAGTTCATTAAACTCCTTGCTAGTGTCGAGTGGGTTGTCATCGCGTAGTACACCACTTCTTACTAATTCGAGGTCATCTTTGAGCTTAGCTTCAAGTTCGTCCTTACGAAGAACCATGGTTTTGTCAATAGTTAGAGACAGAGACAGAGACTGAGCTAGATATCAAGATAAAAGGTTTATAATAAATAAGATCCCAAGATGATTTCAATTTGTAAGACGCCAACCTTTAGACCTGATTCGTGACACCGACAATGTGGGTTGAATTCTCTCAGTTTACGAGATCCGATAAGTCCGACTGAATGATGACTGGCCGCTTATGCATAGCGATTGATGACTGGCGGCAAATAGATGGATGGATCCGTCATCAATTCGGACTTGGCTGTAATTAGCCAATTGGATATTATTATGTATCCTTAGAGGAGAAGGAAGAAGGGGGGAGGGAGGAGGGAGAAGGAAGAGATCAGATCAGATCACGTGGTCGGATTGGTGGGGATCTTCACGGTTGCATGTGAACTTGGAACTGAAGATGAAGTAATTATCGATAAGGATCTCCAAATTTCTCCAACCGTTGAAAGGGACTAAAGGTACTAAGGTACCTAAGAGGCTAAGAACGAGTCACAGAATTTGGATTGTCTCCACTTAAAGCAGGCAGTTGCCGTGGTCACGGCTGGTTTGTTGACTAAAAAGGTTAATGGGTTCGTGCCGGATCCTCAAAGGCGCTAAAACTTAACCCAATTGTACACTGTTCAAGGACTGCTGCACCTCAACTTAACCAACTTAACACTTTCTCGTGCAGTTTTTTCTAAGGGAATCCAATCCAACTTTGTTCAACAACAAAACTTTGGAACTCCTCCCCCCCAGGGTTTCGCAGTATCTGATTCCGCAAAGCTTTCCGCCAGCTTTTGCTGCGATATTCTTCCAATTACTTGATAATCGACACCGCTGCTTTCATCTCGCATCAGTTAATCCCTTTTTCCATCATCCGTCTAATACCTCTGACCTTTGTATTCTGCATTTCGCATCTCACATCTCGCATCTTGCTTCTAAGATAGCTTGCACAATTGCTGCTTACTTGCTTGAGTCATCTTTTACCCTAAACCCTAGACCAATACATCCCTTCTTCTCTCCTCTCCTCTCCTCTCCTCTCCTCTCCTCTCCTCTTCTCCTCCTCTCCTCCTCCTCTCCAATTGTTAGCTACGGTTAGCTTGCATCTACTCCTCCCATTGTCTATGGCCTTTCCCTATCCCGTCGAACCTTAAAAAGTTCTTTGTACAGATACTCCGTTCACCATGCCGGAGTCTATTAGTGACCAGTACGAGGTACTGGAGAAGATTGGTAAGTCGTCCACAGACATACAGATATACTTTCAATACACATAGCTCCAAACGCCCAGCCTCCAATGTCCAACATAATTACTCCTAAGCCTTAAACGATGACTTGACTAACCCTAAATGATTAAAGGCCATGGTTCCTTTGGAATCATTCGAAAGGTTCGGCGCAAGACTGACGGGATGATCCTTTGTCGCAAGGAGATCAGTTACCATAAAATGTCACAGAAGGAACGTGAACAACTACACTCCGAGTTCCAAATCCTCTCCACGCTTCGACACCCTAATATCGTCGGTTACTACCATCGTGAACACCTGAAACAGACCCAGGACCTTCATTTGTACATGGAATATTGTGGCAACGGTGATCTTGGCCGTGTCATTCGGGACCTTATTCAACGTAAGGAGTATGCCGATGAACAATTCGTTTGGGAGATATTTGCGCAGCTCGTTACAGCCTTGTACCGATGCCATTATGGTGTCAACCCTCCCGCAATCGGACAGAGTGTTGTAGAAGTGATCAACGGAGGCAAGGTGGCCAAGGTGCCCCATGGAAACATGACGATCCTCCACAGAGATCTTAAGCCAGAGAATAGTCAGTGATCCAGACTGTCTAGGTCTAGTGAATCATGCTAACGTTGAGTAGTTTTTCTTGGCGATGATAACTCTGTTAAGCTTGGCGACTTCGGATTGTCCAAGATGATCCAATCCCACGATTTCGCGTCTACTTACGTCGGTACTCCCTTTTACATGTCTCCCGAGATATGTGCCGCGGAGCGATACACGCTCAAGTCTGACATCTGGTCACTGGGATGTATAATGTACGAACTCTGTGCCAGAGAGCCTCCCTTTAACGCCAAAACCCACTTCCAACTCGTGCAGAAAATCAAGGAGGGCAAAGTCGCTGGTCTACCTAAGGTGTATTCCGCTGAACTTTGGAGTGTAATTAAAAGTTGCCTTAATGTCAACCCTGACATCCGCCCTGATACTGCCACATTGCTGAATCTTCCTGTTGTCAGACTGATGCGTAAAGAACGTGAGGCAGTCGAGCTGAAGAAGAAGCTCCAGACGCAGAACGACATGTTGACCCACCGTCTGAAGCAGCTTGAGGGCAAGCTAGCAGGTGTTGAAGCGGATAAGGCGTATTTCCGACAGGAGACCGATGCTCAATTACGACGAGAATGGGAAGTGAAAGCTCGTCTAGAGATTGACCGCCTTGTGAATGAAGAAATCGAACAGCTTCAACGACGCTTCGAAGCTGAGGTCGACGCCCGAGTTCAAGAGGAGCTTCAGAAGAAGAGAGTCTCCTTTGGCCCTATTGAGACGCAAGAGTTTACTTCGTCTCTGAACAAGTCGGATTATCCCCGCTCCTTTGTCACCAGTACGGATGGCGAATTCCCGTCTGTTACGGACATAACTGACTACTCGGTTGACTCGCCGGATGAGCCTCTTAAGAAGAGTCGAACCCTAAACCGAGCTCAGACCATGTTTGAGCGTAATCTCGGAACGCCTGGCCATATGATGGATATAGATACTGCATCGCCCTCCCCAATGGCCATTGCCTCGTTGTCTCTATCCCCTCGCCGTAACAATGCCAAGAAGGCACCGGCTTCTAACCACACCATCTTTGATCAGGTTGACGATGAGTTGTCCAAGATAGACATGCTCCCATCGGATTCGGAGGACGACGATACGCCGATAATCCCGTCGCCTACTCGTCCCCCGCGATCAAGCAAGAACCCATTCGGTGCGCAGCGCCCGATTCTTCCAACCATGAAGACAGCTCCTGTCAGCCGTCCTAAAACCCAAAACTCCTTGATCACCACGAAGGGAGTGTCGGCTATTGCAGCTCTAGCCCAACCGCCTCCGGAGTTCCAGTTGAGAGCTCAGCCTAGTAATGGGGCCTTGAGAGAGAGGGGCAATTCGCCCAACCGACGGTTAAGCAAGATCCCATCTGTCGCTAGTCTCGGCACTCAGGGTGCAGAAGTCGGCTTACAACGAAAGCCGTCTCTCAAGAAGGACTTGGATCCGCCCCAGCCCCAATTGTTCACTAAGATGGTGGCAAAGAATAACATCAAGGGCCGCACCCTTGTTGAACTTCAGCAGGCTCGTGCTGGAGGTCGTCCGGTGGAGAATGTGAATGTTAGTCCCAAGCGCAACCCCAAGGACCGACAATTCTCGGAGCCTGCAGTCTGGGATCCGGAGAAGGACGAGATGCCCAGCCCGTTCTTGGCGCGAAGGAAGCAACAGCCGATGGCCAGGGTCTAGGATACCCCTTCTCCTTTCTGCCGTCGGATGACGAATTGAGTACACGAGTTATGATATACCACGCCCGGCCCGACACAGGCTCGTGGCCATTTTCCTTTGTCGTACTTCATGGGGTGGTTAGTCCCGGGCAAGGTGGCTATGGGTGTAATGATGATTGGTGTGGCCAGCATATTCGCGCGTTTAATCGTCAAGGCATGGAGCTAAGGCATGGCGTTTCGATACTAAGGGGTCCTAGAGAGTTCAGGCGTATTCGGCATATTGAGACTGGCGAATGAGACCCGGTCACCTTTGTGTATACTTGATTCGGACAGTGCCACGCAATTACTCATCTTTCTACCGTCTGGGGTGATTTCGATAGTGGACTGTCATTTGTGGGATATTTCCTTTCTTTTGTTTTTCTGTTTTCTTTTGCTAGGCATCGCTGCATGCGCGAAAGGCGCCTGTAAAGTCAGGATCAAGAGTTAGAGCAGTCCGAGTTATATACTTGCTTCGGGTTCATAGAGCAGAATCGCGCAAGTTGGGATTGTTTAGACGAGGACGGAGCCATTATGACTTTACCACTGTACAATATAGATTGCCTAGTCTACATGCCGAATACATGAACTATTAATAAATGTTAAATAACTTTGTCGTGATCCTAGGGAGGAAATTTAATGATATGCACCACTCCCTTAACTAACACCGCCACTCATACCTGGAGCTGAAACTCCATGATCGCTAAATAATGTAGAACAGCAGAACCTCTCTTCTTTTTTGAAACATTCCCGTCTCCTTTTACCACCACTCTAACCGCTCATGGGCTTCCATGGATATTAATTAAACCTGCGTTCAGCTGGACTTGTCCTAGTCGCAAAAATAGAGAAATTGGTCGTCCTCGTCTGTGGGCGTGTTGGCTTGTTTGCACTGGTCTATCTACCATGTTAGTTCTCTCCCGAGCTACCAAGGCTGTATACCCTCAGGTATGATATTGTATCAAAATGGACTGGCTTACTATCTTGGGTATCGCAATCTGAGACTTTGAAGGAAGTACCTCCCTTGTTGGACAGGTCGGCGCAGTCGTTCTTCTGGTCGTCGCATACTCGACTTGCCGCGGAGTTGAAGTCGGTCTATTCGATAGTTAGCTAATAGATCAATTGATAGAGTAGACTCTCCCCAGGGAAGATATTGGCGTGTAGAGCGAGGGAAAAGGAGGGCTGGGAACGTACGAAGGTTTGGCCATCCGATCTCGTCCCACCTTCTATCTTAAAAGGTCTGCTTTTAGCATCGTCGTCATCGTTTGATACTATCTAATATGATCGATTTTGATTAGCTATCGAGATGTTGTCGTTTGACATGTGCGATCTCGCAGCAAGCCTCGGATCCGCAAAACTCTGGAGAATTCCACTCACTTGCGCCGCGGCTTGGCCCCCTAGAGGCGCAGACGTGAATTGCTACACAGAACATATCAGTACGGCCTATGAATCCCTCAACTGGAACAGTGTGCAGGTATGTAATATGACTACGGACCTGGAAATTTGTTATGGGTTGTTGTCTTGCAAATAGACCTAATTCTAAGTCTCGCCGTAGCTCTTCCATCAGGTCGCCTGCTATTACCCCAGCTACGAGTGCAGCGACCAGAGACAAATTCAATGCGCCTTGGCACCTCATGACTTCGTTATTCGTGATGTTTTTTTTTCTTCTATTTTCGTCTGATATCGAAGGAGCTGGTACTGCCTAGTCCATCTGGACCTGTCGTAGGAACGAATCTGTGTAGTTAAACTTTTTAGGTGTCGATTAATAGAGGTAAATAGTAAAAGTAACCTAGGAAGATGGTGTAGGTTTCTAGGAGTATTTGCTAAACTGACTCTATTACACATATGCACATATTTAACACTTGACTACGGCGAAACATGGATATTCTGGCAACACACTAGGTATTACAGCCGAAGTGAGAAAATGAAACACGGAAACGTAGGACCTGGGTGATGCGATCATTGGTTCGACGGCCGCGAGAAGTCGTCGATGGGTAGATGCGGTGCTGAAACCATCTTGAGACGGTCCGAGCTACGATCCCACCCCGATTATTCCTATTATCTGTCCACACCACCACGCCAAATCGCGAATTCTTCGCAGCGTCCGATTCGATGATATTGAAACGTTGCTGGGGCCCAGTCAGGATTCATGGATGGACCTAGGGCCTAGGACCTAGGTAGTTAAGTCTGTTCTGGAATGTATGTAATATTAAGTCAGAGATCTAGATCAGATCTTGGAACAGGAGCAAACTTAAAGTCGACTTTTAACGATTCCGAATCCATCCCGAGTCCATTTTAACTTTTACCCCAGACTGTCCAGATCAATTCCCCATATAACCAAACCCAATCATGAAGTTTACCATATACTGCATCAGGGAGGTATGGGTTCAAGCTCCGTTGGACGCCGTTGAACTCAAAAGTTGGGATGACGTCGCTCAGGTCGTCGAACTTAATGCTAGCCCTGTGCCTGCGCCGACAGCTTGGTACCCGTACGCGGAGTATAACTTTAGCATCGCGTCTAGGGAATTGAGTTTAACATGGTCTTCGCAATCAGACAAATTTATAAATTCAAGACGTCATAGTAATTGGGGCAGAGGTGTATAAGGTGTATGGTGGAGTATCAGCTATCAACAAGAGTCATGGCACGACAAACATCAAACATCAAACGTCAAACATCAGACATGTACCTGCAGAAAAGAGTGACATGTTCGTATATACTCTGATTGAGAATCGAAGAATCTGGTATTATGAAGGCTGTATACAAATATCCCCTGTTCTCTTTCACGTCTCAGCCACATAGACCAGGTCATGGAGCTGTTCCCTCCTTGCTCCGGCTGAGTCCAACTCGTCGTTCAATCCAGACACGTAAAAGTAGTCTCGTGGACAAAAACCCGCCTTCGCCTTTTTTCTTCTTGAATGGGTACGTGTTTCGTGAGATCAGGTGGAAAAAAGTTTTTCTATCCCTTGCGATGCCGGCCCGTGAAATGGGGTCGGCATGATGATTGCTTATGCCATGCGAATACCTCCAAACTCCGGCGCCTGCGCGGTCTAATACAATGCCGCATGATAAGTAGGAGATAAGAGTGATGCTGAGAACAAATATTTCTCATGCTCAGAAGTTAGAGGCGGCGTTCGTTTGCGTTGGCGCATGGTAGCTCTCGAGTGTGCTCTGGAACGGGCTGCGAGTGGCGGTACTACCACTAGGCTCAGTCTTCTCGGCGGTACCAGGGCCACCAAATCCATCACCGTAGCTAACCAATTCTTCGTTCTCCTCGTGGCTCCTTCTCTTGCTGCGAAGTCTCCAGAATAGCACACCGGCGGCCGCAAGAACAATTGCACCGCCGACGCCGACACAGACACCGATGATAGTGCGCTTGGTTTCCTGGCTCATGGTGGAATTGTTGTTGCCCGAATCAGCGGCAGCTGTAGGCGTTGACACTACGGTGCCGGACGAAGAGGTAGTAACTGTTTGACCTGCTGAATCTGTAGTGGTGATGATGGTTACGAAAGTTGAAGTAGAAGGCGCCATAGTCGTGGTGGGGGTACTGGTGGTGCCATCGCCGCCGTTGGTAGTCGTTCCTGTGGGTGTTGACGAGGAAGACGAAGGTCTGTTGGTGGTGGAAGTAGCTGTGTTGGTGTTGGTGTTGGTGGTGGGGCTGTTGGTGCTGGTAGGTGTTGTTTGAGTCGACGTCGGCGTTGTGTTGTCTGATGTAGTGGAAGTAGAGGAAGCCTGGCTAGTGCTGCTTGGGCTAGTAGTCGACGAATCGGCAGACGCCGAAGTCGATGACGACGAGTCGTCCGTAGCCGATGCGGATGCTGCATCGTTAGTACCCGTAGGGTCGGCAGCGATGGTCGCAATTGAGAGAGGGCTGCCGGCTCTCTTCACTTCATGGTGACCTACACCAGTCTGTCGGTCATCTAACCAAGCTACACCAGCGACGGATGACACGGAGAGTGCCACCATCAAAAGGTTCATAAGCCGTGTCGAATACATTGTGGCCAGTGACCTCGGACGGTCGATAGTCTAGAGTACTGCTAGATGATTATGTTGATGATCAGGAAAGGTGAGAGTTGAAGCGGATAAAATCTGGCCCTCTCCCTCCCTTTTCGAGGCTCTGGCGATCTACGCAGTAATAGGTACCGTCACACGTCGATTGGAAATGGACGGGCTGGCTAATTTAAATCTGGAGCACCGTTTAACAAACCCAAATAGTATGCCTTCGAATGACACGCGACAGGAAATTGCTTGTAATATTGGATGTTGCGGTAAGATCAATAGGGGTTGTTTGGGGTTTCCAGGTATTACGAGCAAGCGCCTAGACGGGCCTGGGGTTTAAAGGTCAAGAGGTTAAAAAAGTAGAAAATCCTCAGGACGGAACGAACGCGATGATGTACTAGTAGGGAAAGAGGCGGAAAAGAGATGCAATATGGTGTTGTTATTGTTTTCTGATATCGAATGAGTGAGGCGAGAGAAAGAAACGAATGACCAAAAGTAGGCAGGTAGGATAGGTAGGATGTAGGATGTGCCCAGGTGAAGAATTCTGACGAAGGCCTGGATTCTGTTGGAAGAGTGATGGCTCCTTGGCCCTAGAGATGATTAACCTGGGTTTATGGGTTTAAACTGGGTTAACTAGCCTAACGGATGGTTACATTAAGTTCGTATTGTGCACAAAGATGCTCAAAGCTGCTGCTGCTTAAGGGTTTGCGCATAATTTTTTGGAAGCAAAGACCCAATCACTGGTCAAGAAAGGCAAGGGGCGAGTGGGGTCCCTCTCAACAGACCCACGAACTTGAGTTTCTTAGACAACTACTAGTGTACGTACCTTGACAGAAATGAACATTGAACCTATGTACCTACTACCTAGGCAAGTACCATTCGATATATCTCATGTATTTTTATACTAAATTACGGCACATGTACTACATATACCCACTACAAATATCGTGTAGATCAACTGATAATAGTACCAGCCCGAGAGACTTACACTCTTACACCAACTCAATTCAGCCATCAGCGACATCAGCGACCTGTCAATTGGTCATGTATGCACCTATGACAGCGCTTCGCATATGTGCGACTACCTTCTATATCTAGTCTCTGATCTTCATAGAAAACCCATCGGAATTCATGCATTGCTTGGAATCTTAAAAAGACTCGGTCGTGTTCTCTTATTGGTACCTACCTAGTAGGTACGGTGCGGTACTACCCTTAGGCTATTGCATGTCACACGGGTATGTAGTATGTACTATTAGGGAACAAATATGGAAAGTACCTCTCTTAACAGTAAGGCGACCGGTCCTGCCGGATTTCGGCAGTGACACGCAATAATGTACTTTTTCGAAACTCGACTAAAAATAGTGCTCTGTTGTATCTAATATCTATGTCCCTTCTTGTTCCTTCAACTTCAAGGCCTTATTTATCTAGTGTCGTCTTTGAACATGGAATGTTAAAACTTCGAAGGCTAGGTGCGAAAAGAAAATCTGTATAATCAATTAAAATTCTACTACTTCGGGATCTAAATATTATCGTCTTATTTAGCTTGGTTACCCCAAAACGGCGGACACCTGCGAGAGAATGAAATCTGGAGCTTTTTTTCTCGTTGTGGTCATTTACAATACGTTACGTATACAAGATCGGATGTATCTGCCCCGGTCTGCCCATTTTCTTCAGGGTCTAGCGGGAAGACTCGCGAGTTTGCCTGGGTTTGAAGCCCTGAATAGGTCAAGCCGAAAAGCCTCACAGCCACAGTAAGGGGAATGGTTGAATACAACGTACAACGTAAATACCTAAGTAGGTAAGCAGCAAATGATAACGTCAGTCATGTCGATCGAACAACGTTGCAATGCTGCTGACCTGTCAGACCAAGAATATCGTTTAGTGACCTTCATAGGCCTTCATTCACCCATGAGGTCCGATAATCAAAGTTGGCTCCGCTAACTTGGAACTTACCTATACCGTACAGCCGTACTAATAAACAAACAATTGCAGTCCTCAGATCCTATGACCACGAGTCAGCCATCCATGACTGAGTATTTATACGCAACACAGGACACGGGTAGTAGTTTGTTTCGAAACACCGTCCCACTTTGGCTAATTTATCGCGACTCGTCAGGGACTTCTATCTGCTGCCTATTATGCTATGGTGCGGCAAGTTGTCGTACATAGTACTGCTATATACTTGCAACCTATGGGATTTTCATGGTTACAATACCTCCGAATAAGAACGGTCTCGTGGCTCAGACTGTTCTGATAGGATGTTCCTTCAATGAAAGTCCGAAGTAGCTCCCGAGTCCAAGTTGCCATTCGTGAGCTTAGTCAGAGCATGCCGATTCTCATATAAATCATGCGCCTTTCGCAGTTTCTCCTACGACTGCATCCTCTGAATGTGGAGACGCGTTTCCCCTTAAACATACGAAAGGGAAAAAATGTATTAAAGGGGTGGCATGTTCGGAATGACCTAGATTCGACGGTAGCTACTATGTATACAGCATAACACCCGTGGCGTTTGATCCCGACGTGTGATCCGATCGTCTATTAGCCGGCGATTGGAATCCGGAACCACTTTACCTTCGGCGGCCCCTTTATCGCTTGTCGCGCGGCTAGTCTCACCGGAGGCTGGAGAATGCTATTAAATACTTCCAAATAGCTAAATAGTAAATAGCACTTATCGATTGTGAGGATGTCTTAAGTTCGATGCGGTGTTGTCTATTTTTAAATAAAGTTATGTCTTTATGCTGAACTTTTGATCGGATCGACGTTGCGCATGAGTATTACCCATGTAGCTGGACGTCATCTCCTATGCCCCCCTACTACTATGTCATCGAGCTCTCATTTCGTCCTCATAATCACATTGTGATCTAACTTGATGTGTATAATACATTTTCTTAAGATCGCCGCGTATCATATATCTTAAACCATCAAGGTTCATCCCGTGTCTACTATAATGTGATTAACTAAGCAGGCATGGAATTTACTTGCAATTGGTATCGTCTTCCACTTCCTTTCGTCACTTTCGTGAAAGTACCACGTAGATTGAGGAATGATTTATCCATTTACATCTCACTACTCTTTCTCTTTAATGATGATTTTCAAAAATTCAAAGCAGCCGATAGTACTACTAGACGGTGGTATTTCTATATCATCAGCCTCAGCCCACGACCGCTGGCGATGAGATAAGGAGGGATCACATTCTAAATGGAATTCAGTTGGCTCTTACATGACTAGGACCTAAGGTCCTAAGACTTAAGTATAGGGAGTCCGACACTGAGCATTGGAGCAAAGACTTTAAAAGACCTATTGTGTTTGAACATAATGCCTTAGGAGCCTTTGGTATATAGGTAGGTACCTCTCTATGATTAGGTATGTTGGTCATTTGACAGTGATACCACGGAAACAATAGATTCCTTGTATAGTATCAGCGTTGGTTTCGCATCTCGACTACATGTGTAAATGACGTCGGGTACAATTACCTAGTATATAGCAAAGCATGTGCAGCATCCCTAGGACCTAGGTCCTAGGTAGCTGCGGCTGAAAACTCCGAGGGAATCGGACCTTATTATATCACTCTACGTAGTAGACACCCGGAGAAGTGGGGATTATACAGCATAATTGGTATCATTTTGCTTTTCGTGTAATACAACTGTTGGATTAATGGATTGAAAATTTTAGGGGTTCACTGCCAACGCACACTTTTGATCGTTCTCGACGCATCGATGCTCGCCTACAAAATCCTCATTGTCATCGATTTTTTTTTTATCGATTGTAGTCCTTATGCATAGCAATTATGAGATCCGACGAGCCCAACAGAGCACTGACCATATCCAGAATATTATTTCTCATTGTCTGATGTTACTGTCATATTAGTTATAGACTCATAGTACATTAAAACTATTACATGCTTGGACTTTATAAGCCAGAATTGTTGGAGGCTTTTTAGACTCGCTTTTGTCCGGCTCGTTCAAGTTGTGTCTGGATATAAGTGGGTAAATAGGTATATAATAAATTATCAAATATAACTGCCGAACACGTGTGTCTCTTACCTTGTAGAAGAGATCAACTGAGCAGTTGAATAGATCTGTGATTCCCAAAAGATCATTCGCATCCATAGAAACACAAACAGAGATGAGATTACTCGCCCAAGGTACCTAGTAAGTTCTTGAAGAAGAAGCTTGCGTCATTGCACGACGATTAGGTTCATGTTCCCCTCACTTTTACTTAAAGTTTTCGGTATCTATCAGGTACCTTGGTCCTTGGTAGATGTAAGTTCATCTATTCTTATAATCTGATATTAGCACACGGGTAAAAAAAAAAAAGAATGGATGAAAAAGAAATAATAGGTATTATACTACCTTGTAAGAGGAACGAACAACAGCACAAATAAAGAATTGAAGTTGGAATTTAACCAACCTTCCTCGTTAATAATTTTGCTTGGCTGGACCTATGAGCGTCCGCGTCCTGCACTTGTCACGGTAGGATGGACCGGATGGATACGTGTAAAGCGCGACGCAGAGTGGCAGGAGTGGATGGACTAATGGAGTGGGTATCCAAGGCGATGGTAAGGTCCATTAAATTATGGACGAGGGGAATCGCTATGCATTAGCATGCAAACCTACCACGCGAATTTAGCGAATTTTTGACCGTTAGAGACTGATGAGAGTGACATGGCGCACGTGCTTTTCTCACGTTAAATGTGCCTATCCTGCTTCCTTAATCATGTACTCCCTATCACGTCAAATTTTGCACTAGACTAAATCTAAAAGTAATAGCAATTTCAATGAACAGGCAATCCTGGACAATTTTTTTTTGGACAACTTGGGTTTTTCTCGCAAACCAAGGGGGTTCTTTACCACCAAGCTGCACCAGGACTAAGTAAGGACCCAAGGACCACCAAGGACCACCAAGGACAGCTTTCTCCTCCATCGCGTCTTTCACCTTCGAGTTGTTCGGTTGCAGACTGTCGATTGTTGAATCCATCCATGATTGTCAATTTTTAATTCCCTCTTTGGATTCAGGGCTCGATAGCGACAAGATCAAGTCAAAGTCAAAGTCGAAGCCGATGGAGAGTTGTGCATGTTTTTTACTACCATTCTTTTAATTTCTATTTTCCGCTCCTTTTTATTATTTTGTCACATTATTACATTATTTTATTCCTCCGATCATTTTAGGTGATCGGTGAGCTTTCGTTATTTTTTTATTTTTATGAACGTAGCAACGCGTCGCGACAAGATACCCATATACCCATATACGCAAAAATACCCACGTTGTCTATCACCGCAACTCGACCCCTTAGTTGGCCCAAGACCGATCCTTATTTATCGTCGGGCAAAAAAGAAAGCGGGCGCACATTCAAAGCGAGAATAATAATTTGGAGATCTAGCAGCAGGCGATCCGTGTCTCGTCTGCGCTGATCTCGTCGTGGTATGTCTCGCTTGGGAACCGGTCCTCCGCCATCTCTCCCTTGACTCGATAGCCAACGAATATAACTTTCGACTAACCTTGTAATCCATTGGTCCAAGCCCCCTAAAGACGTATTCTTCAAAGTCGTCAACCCCTCCTCGTGCTTCTGCACAGGACGGCACAGGAGCCTCGCCATCTCATCCTTCTGCGAGGTCCTCTCCCGTCTCCATTACTTCGACTGTCGGCGACGGTGAAACATCCCCGGTACTTCCGCCTCTTCCAGCTCCCAAGCTACCCGGTAAGGCTTCCGAATATCTTCGGACGCCACCATCTAGTCGTGGTAACGAAGGCGATAAACAATACGTCACAACAAGCTGGGGTTCGCCCTACCCAGACGCTGATAGTAATCAATTTAGACGGCTGAGTTTTAGTAGCGAGACCTCAGAAGAATCTCCGTTGCACCAGCTTGAGATTAACACTCCTTTTTTACGCCCTGCTCCGCTAATCGCAACAACCGAACCAGATCACCACTCCTCTTCTCTATCTGCTACCGCCGCCGTACTCGTGAATCGTGTTCGGCGTCCCCTTCGTGGCATCACAGAAGACTGGATCCGTCAGCATACTACTGACAATTTGAGTTCTGAGCACCGTAACTGGCTGAGCGACGGAACTGACGATAGCGAGCACTCTTCATTGAGGGGCTCCACCTCGGGCGACGACGCGGGTTGGTTTGAGGAGGCCGATCCGAGAACACCACGAGCTACTACCACCAATACTCTTCATCCATCGCGTGCCTCTAGCCTAGCATCTCGGCACCATCCGAGGAAGCGTTCTAGCAACGAGACTTTGAAGCAAGCTGTTCTTAACCGACGCGTCGCGAGCAAGGCCTCAATCATGGACGCGCTTGACGTGGAAAGAGGCGGCCAAGATGTTGCTAGCATCCATACCCTAGATTCTCGAGCAGATACTCCTAGGAGTGATCAGCCGAGTACGAATGGATCTGTCGCTGTCGCGCCTACCGAACCCCCGGCTACTCCCGCAAAGGCGACCAAGCCAGTCGCCGGACACACGCCCCGACCGAAGAAGAAGGTGCCTTGGAAGGGAAAGAATATACTTGTTTGCCTGCCGTGGGATGAAGTAAGAGGACAGCCTGGCAAGGCGCCATTTCCGCTACGCGAAAATGAAGTAAAAGCAATGCTGCGATCATGGGAACAGCTAGGTTACAGCATTCGTGGGTTCGACTTGGAGGGAGCTCACGCTCCTTCGGACCCTCTTGAGAATTATTCTCAGAGCAGAGGTCAATGGCCAGACGAAGCGGATATGACCAGTGAGCGTTCCGAACACAAATATCAGGTCACACTTCCGGATCTGAATGGTATGTCATCTCCAAGGTATTTCTTTGACGGGACCCTGCTAATATTTTATAGCATGGAAGAATTATGTTAATGAGCTGAACGAGGCCAAGCTTAGGGCGCTTGGTGTATCTTTTGGCGATGACGAACCTGCACCTCCTCCTTCTATCTCCCCGGTTGGGTCAAACATGAGCCGACAGAATTCGAATCATTATCCTTCACTGCCATTTTCGCCCCCCATACCGACGTCTTCGGCTAATAGCAATGGGCATCAGCCGTTTCCCTTCCCATTCTTGTCTGGTTCATCTACGCAGAGCCCTGCTATTCCTTCTGCTGTTTCCCCTGCATCTTTCAACGGCCAGCCGTTACACGGGAAGTTCAATCCTCGTGCGTCGATTTCTATCTCGCCAAGCGAGCTTCCTTTCCATTTCCCTGGGCCAACTTCGCCTCATGCCTGGTCGCCGCAAATGTTGCTGCAACAACAACTTGGTCGAAATGGCTCTCCTTCCATTCTCAACCTCAACTCTCTAGTCTCGCCACAATCCCCCTTTCAGTGCGACGGTCCATCTCCACCGATTGGAGTTCATCAGAGACACCAGTCCCTCCAGTATCCGATTTTGCCTCATCAATACTTGCATAGGCATGATTCTGCTCGACCGTCCCCCCGATTGCAAGAGCTGCGTGAAGTGGAAGAAGAGACCCAAAGCAATCCATACGAGGAGAACAAAAGTCCATCGAAGACACCCGAGCCTACTCAATTCATTCGTCACAATGCTAGCGCCAGTCTCCAAAAAGAGATCGATGATGCTGAGTATCACTTGGAAGAGCAATTCCGCTCTCAATTAGAACACAAAGACTACAGCCCGCACGACGAATACGAGAAGATCGAAGGGGACGGTCCTCTGGAAGAGGCTGAAGTATCTTCTGCTTCGCACACCCGAGGTCCTTCCGTACATTTTGGTAATTTCGGGAATGACTCTGATGAAGGGCCGAAACTTCATCACCCACAACCTCATAGTCGCGGTCATTCGCTTTCCCAGACACCATATTTCGACGAAGAAACGCGCGATAGCACCGACGAGGGGAGCTTCCGAAAACATAGACCAGCTAAGCTTGATTTGCACAACGGTGACAGTTCGTACGAGATCGAGACAAATCCAAGTAATTTGGGGACTCCAATTCAAGCCTTTGATCTGGTCAATCAATTGCATCAGCGCAATTTCTCAGCCACAAGCAATCCTTGGGCGGATGTTCCACGAGCTTCTGAAAGCAAGATTTCTTCGCGACATCCAAGCCATGCTAGCAAGCCTTCGCTTTCCAAGTTGAATGCCGGCGCGGCTGAGTTCAAGTTCAACCCCACGAGCAGTTTCACTCCTGGCCAGTTCGTTTTTGGCGGCAATCAGAATGCCCAGACAACTCCGTTCCAGCTTCCAACCTTTACACCAAACCCTCAATCGACCACGTCGAGTCATTTCAGTATACCTTCAACGTCGTCGTCATCTAAGCTTAAGATCAATGCTGCGGCGCCTGTATTCTCTCCCCGCAAAGGCGAATTCAGTTTCTCTGCGTCTGGACCGAAGTTCAACCCAGATGCTCCTGCCTTCCAGCCCTTGAAGTCATTCTCTTCGTCGGTGACTAGCGCAGGAGCTTCTGGCAACGAAGGAAACGAAATTCGGTCAACTGGTATTTTCGGCAACATCGATTTGAAGCTTGCTGAAGCTTCCAAGGCTACGAAGAAATCGAAGGCTATCCCTATCGTACGTCCAACTAGCCAACACGCCGCTGCCCCTGCTCCAATTGCTACCAAGGAGCAGGAAAGTCAGCTAACAGATGCCAATCCGACGAAGAAGAAGTTCAGGGAGAACAACGACGACGGCGACGACGTACCCTTGTTTGCTGAACCAACGCCTGAACCCGAGGTTGCGCCCCAGGCTCAGGTCAGTTCTGCTGCTCCAGAGACGGAAGTATCTGAGGATGGAGATGGTCTTGAAGAGGAGAATCTCCCTAGCCAGGCCAAGGCCGATGACGATGAGATGATGCATGCGGGCGATACGACTTTTGCCTCCACCATTCTCTCAGAATCTACAGATGGGAAGTTGCAATCCGAGTCTAACGACACGAAGACAACTACCAGCCCATCAGCCACTTCTCCCGACCAAGACAAGGGTAGTTGGAAACCTTTCGAATTCAACAATGAGACGGATATCCAAGATTTCAACAATGCACGACCGTTTGGAGACGAAGAACCTTCGTTCACGAAGCAGCATAAGAAGAGCCTTTCCGCAACAGCTAAGCCTTTTGTACCAGGGGCATTTACCTTCGGCACTAGCAATGCTGCCTCGTTTGACCCTGTTTTGAAGACTGAGCCAGTACGCATTCTTCAACCGGATGATGAATCTGATGATGACCGTGCTGGATCCCCGACTCCTGGACCTGAATTTACGTTTGCTGTCGCCGAGGCTGCGCAGGAGCCTGAACCAATGCCCGAGCCACGAGTTGTACCTCTTCCGTCCGCAGTAGGCCTAGGATTGTCACGATTCGCGTCTCCTGCACCCGCTCCAAAGGGATTGAGCGCATCAAGATTTGCCGTTACTCCCTCGCCACCACCGAAATCTGCCGGGCTATCTGCTTCTCGATATGCTGCCACGCCGTCTCCAGTTTCTGACAAGGCTCACGAGTTCCCGGCAGAGAGCAATGCCGAACAGGCTAGCGAAGTATCGGAACTGCATAGCTTTGAGCCTTTGCCTGTCAGCCCGCCATCGGATGCTGGTGCTCGGCCTAGAGGTGAGGCTACTCACGAACTGACGTTTGAAGAGATCGATGCGGTCATGCAGCATCTCAATAAGAAGGACCCCACCAACGGAGTAAACAGGGTTATGGATTCTCCAAAACGGCGTCAATCAAGTCCTGAACACCAGGTTCCTGCTGCTTCCATTACGAAATCTCCGCCTGTTCATTTACCGCCCCATGCGCCATTCCGAAGCGACGCACCAAGCCCAAGTCCCCGTCAATATCTCACATTACCCAAACACGCAGGTGCCCCGAGACCTTCGACAGAACTGGAAGATCCTTTTGTCGACCCCCCTCAAAGCGCTCTATCGCAAACATTCGATGGTTCAGTGCACCGACTCAATGTTGGAGACAGTCTCCCAGAAAGCGACTGGGACGATGTTTTCAGCGCCAGTGAGCAGGAGAAACTCGAACAGCGAGTTCAATATTTTGACGGCCATGTCAATGATTTGGTTGGTAGTCTCCTGGCTTCCAGACTCGATCCCCTGGAGAAGACACTCGGCAATATCCACCATGTTTTGGGTAGCCTAGCTCGTAGACCACCCTCAAGCCGACGCGATGTTCGTAGTGTTTCTGCCGAAATTCAAGAGAGTGATGCGGACGATGAAGATGATGAAGGAGAGGCACCCCTCCGTCGGTCGATGAGTCCTAGAAGAGATAAGAAGCTCGAACAGATTCGGATTGCTGTCATGGATGCTCTTAACCAGCAACAAGCTTCACGTGCCCTTCAAGCCGCTCAGCTTGAACCTGTTGAACAGAACAATGCCAAGGATGATGCGGCTATCTTGAAAGCAATGGAACAAATGAAGGAGGAGCTCAGCCAAACGTTACGACCCGACTTCCGTGGCGAAGATCTCCAGAATATCATCGAAAAGGCTGTCGAGCGTCGCATGCCGTCAACACCCCAACCGATGATCCAGAACAACGAGGAAGCGAACAACAAGCTCTCCGAGATGCAGTCAAGAATGTTGGAACTCGAGCAGCGACTCCGAGCCGAAGAGACTCGATTTGGCAATGAGCGCACAAGGGTAATTGAGCTAGAGCAACGACTCCGAGCTGAGGAAGATAAGGTCGAGAGCGAGATCACGGTCCGGCGTACTGCTGAGGATCGTGCTAATAAGCTCCGACAACAGCTTGAGCAAGCAGAGACAAAGGTTGAAATTGAGATCATGAACCGCAGTGTTTTCGACCAGAGGATCCATGATCTTGAAGAGCGACTCAAGCTCCAGGAGGAAAAAACCGAAGTGGAGATTTCTGGTCGCAGGAATGCGGAAGATAGGTTGTCTGAAATCCAACGACTTCTCCGAATTTCTTCCGAGGAAGAGGAACGGCTCCGATCTGTGATTGAGGAGCGTGACCAAAGGATCAGGAGCGTTGAGCAAGCATCTGGCAAGACCTCGATGCGTCTTGCCCTCCTTGAGGCTGCTCAAGCGAATGCTGAGCAGACCCAAGTCGAACTCAAGAACCGTCTTAACATCTCAGAGGTCGAACTCCGCGATTCTAGGCAAGAAGCTAGACACTGGCGTTCCGAAGCCGAACATGCGAGAGAATCGGCACACCGACAAGCTGACGACCTTATTGAAGCCGTCAATGAAAGCAAACATCTGCACAAGCTCATCGACACTCTTGGAGTCCAGCTTGAAGAAAATGAGCGAATTCGGGATAACTGGCGATCTAAGTTTGTGTCTCTTCAGGACGATATGGCCCATGCCGCTCGTGAGATCACGGAGGAGAACGCTCGACGCACTAAGAAGGAGCAAGCGCTCCTTGCACGCCAGGAAGTGCTCGATGCTAGACTTCAGGCCGAAGCACGGACTCGTGAACGCCTTGAAGCCGAAATTGAGCGATTAGAGAATGGCGAGCGCGCGGGTCTCCGAGCTGTTGGTGAATGCAGACGACTCGAGTCCCTTCTATCCGAGCTTCGAGACGAGAACCACGACCTGCAGCAAAACGCTCTCCGCTACCAACGAGAGATACAGGAAGCAAGACACTCAGCTGCGGACGAAGTCCAGCGAACACAAACTTCCATGCAATCTGAGCTGGAGGCTGCTAACAATCAGGTCAACGTCGTGCGCGAGGAACTTGAGGAAGAGATCAACAAACTTAGGGCCCAGTTGGATCAGGTGAAGATGGATGCCGATACGGCGAAGGCGCACCATGAGATGATGCTTGAGGAAGCCCAAACCACGAAGCAAACAGAACTCGAAGAGGCGGAGAATAAGAGACGCATTGAGCTCACCGAGTTGACGCGTAAGCACCAGAACGAAGTAGAAGACCTCCAAGCTCGGTATGAACGACAAATCAACAACGCTGCAGAGGATGCACAGCGCACAGAGCAGAACCTCTTGGAGAGGCTCAGCCTCTCAACGTCCAAGACGGAACATCTACAAGACCGTGTTGCTCATTTGGAGGACAAAGTGCAGATCGCGCAAGAAGCCGCCAAGGCGGCAGCTCAAGCAGCCTCGCAAGCCTCTAAATCTGTCATGGTATCTACTGGACCATACCAACCAACTCCTGTTGCTCAGACGAAGCAACTTGCAGAGGCTATGCAACTTCCTGAGAAGGTATCGCCGCAAGCCCTCCGCGAATCTATCATGGTTCTGCAGGAGCAGTTGCAGGCTCGCGAGCAACGAATTGAGGAGCTCGAACAAACCGTCTCCAAGCTTGACCCCGACTCGGCTACCAAAATTTCCAAGCGGGACGATGAAATTACTTGGTTACGTGAACTTCTAGCCGTAAGACATGGAGATCTCCAGGATATCATCACCGCGCTATCAATGGAGCGCCTGGATAAAGAGGCGGTCAAAGATGCAGCTATCCGTCTGAAGGCTAACCTTCAGATGGAGGAGCAAGAACGAGAGCGTGCCATGAACGGTGGTTCTGCTATCAACTTGCCAAATATCGCTGCGACAATCCGAGGGGCTGCAACCCCCCGAGTCGCACAGGCAGTTGGGCCGCTCGCTGCTGCTTGGGGCAGCTGGAGAAAGTCGAACCAACCGGCGCTTAGCAGTCTCTCCAGTGTCTTGTCGTCGTCACCTGCGCCAGCTAGGAATTCGACTCCTTTGAAAACAAGCGCCTCTTCTCAGAGTAGTTATCTCTCTGGCCTTATGACTCCGCCGGCTTCCGGAGTTAGGAACACGCCGCCGGCGCAGCCAAGCCAAGCACAGCCGACTGCATTCGGCAACACAGGCCGTCGCTATACCGCCGAGCAGTTTGCCAACCGCTCTCGAGTTCCTTCAATGACCGCCCGACAAGTGGGAAAGATGCCCACCGTGAGCACTCCGCCTCGGCAACAAGAGCGCCGACAACCTGTTACTCCTCCCATGATGCGATCTGGCGCATACGATTCTGATGCGCGGGTTGAAGATTTTGACGATGCCTCTTTTTTCGATGATTGAGGAGCGACTTGAGACATTACAACTTGACGAGAGAGCTAGCTACTCTTACGTCTCTTACTTTCTTTGGGTGGCAATATTACACTTGTCACGGAAATCGGCAAGGCATTTGGAGGAAAAGTTGACGTTCATGTATCGCGTGTTTGCCTTTTTATACCATTTGCCTTTCCCTGCTGCTTCCACAATGTCTAGATTGATACCCCCATCTTTGTCCTTCTCATTACCTTTTGCGGCACAAAACATAATGAAAGCTACTGCCACTGTTATTTAGCAATGCACACACATACCTACCTACATACATACATACATACATCACACACTCGTTTCTAAAATCAGATTGGCAATGATCTCAGATACGACTCGAGAAGATTGATAATCATAAAAAATTATTTCATATCTACGTTTCCTTTGTTCCTTTGCATAGCCGGCTTATTGGAGAGATCTAGGAGGGGAGAGGAATTGATTTTTTTTAAGTGCTTCACACTCGCTTTCAGCTCATGAAGGAAGGGGGAGAAGGAGCAGAGGGAGCGATAATAAAAAGATATCTATTATCCATGATGAGGTTTCTCGTTTCTCTGCAACGAACGCTTTACGTCGTTTCTGGGGAGGTTTATTTTTCGAGAGCCACGAGAGTGGAGAGTGGAGAGTGAGAAGGGGAGAGGGTGAGAGAGACGAAAATATGACGATCGTTAGGATCGCGGTTAGACAGCTCAGAACATAATAATATTTTCATCACATTTATTCATTCACGTTGTTTACGATGTGGGATTGTATGCGTATGTATATGCACATGGTGTGTTTGGTGCGAACCTGAAGTTTTTATTGGGTACCTTAGGTTGGTTAGGTAGTGCTATGGGTGAAATAGATGGTCTAAACTCCTAATGAATGCTGCCTGTTTTTTTGACCTTTGGAATAAACAGTCGAGAAGCCTGCGCCGAACCGATGATTGTGATGTTGCTGATGCTGATGATGCTTGATGCTTGAAGGTGAAGCCGCCGTGTGCAAGCTTGGAGTGGCCGGTAGATGGATTAAGGAATGAACATTAGGTAGGTGTTTAATAAGCCAGTAGGTGGTATATATATCTCCGTCGCCGCCTCCGTCGCTTTCCCGTGCCAATCACCAACGCTCCCGAAAAAAAAAAGTCCGAATCCCGTGAAAATCGTGTCAAATGAGTATATGAGATGTAGATAGGGTATCAAAGTGCTGTGCGTTTAGACACCGCAGGCGCTGGTGGCGACCTGGGTGGCAGTGGCGTCGACGCGGCCGAGAGCGACGGCCTGGCCGTTGGTGAGAGCGTTCATGGCATCGAGGGCGATGTTGAAGCCGCTGGCGGCGTGGTCAATGGCCAGGACGTTGATGCTCTTTCCGTTGAAGGTCAATTGGTAGCAAGCACCGCACTATTATATCATTGTTAGTATATACTGTAATATATTTAGTAGAAAAGGGGATCGAGACATACGTTGGGGGAGTTCCAGCCGGCAATGCTGTCGGAGCCACCAATGTAGGTGGTTGGGATGTTGCCCTGGGTTTGCCATCCGTAGCGGGTGATGAGGCCGTTGGCACCGTCAGAGCAGGAGACGGCAGTTAGAGATCGGGAGGCGTCATCGTAGCCGGTGTCGTAGGAGACAGTGACGGCCGATGAGGCGGCGACGAAGGAGAGGAGTTGAGCGAGCTTGGAGAACTGCATTTTGGCTGATGGTTTTGGAGTGTAGGGTTCAGATGTGAGAAGGCGGGAGGATGGAGATTATTGGAAGAGTTGATTATGAGGTATTAGTATTAGACTTGTAGATGCTGATGATGATGATCGTGAAAAGATGGTTATGAGATGAGATATTGTCGTCCTTATATATCTATCTAATTGTCTATTTACCTAAACCAGATACTTCGTATATTGTCTCTTTGCCTAGTATCGTCTCGTATATTGTGGTATCCGCAATGGCCGCTGCGCAGAGTAGTGTCTACGATACGTTACCTGCGGGTTGAAAAGAGCCGTCGTACGTGGTGGCATGCTGCAGCTATGGTGGAACTCGACCAATCAATTGAGACTCGAATGGCTACATGTATAGGTTAGTTCAAGGTACATTCCGTACATTCCTTGATCAATAGCACCACTGCTGATCCATGTTTGTTAATAAGATGGTAAGGTGAGGGCATGCCATACACTGCATACAGCCAGACAGGACAGCCCGGTCAGCATATTACTAGTGTGTAACCGGAGAGAGTCGGTTCACTGCTAAGGGCGTGCATAAGACAGGCGATAGGCCATGGAGATATTTTGATGGTAAGTCAATAGAATGTACCGTTATCGTACAACATTGGCGGGCGGGCCATTGATTCTCGTGTTTGTGTTCTTGGAGAGTTATGTGGAGATTTATGACTGCCGATCTCATTCGTATTTGGTGCTGCGGCTTTATATTCACTGGGGACTGGCCTCATCCGGAGCTTGTGACTGGCTCGCCTGACTCGGACAAATGCCATTTATAGCAATAAAGGGACACCCAGCCTTCTCGGATCTGCAGTGTGGGTAGGTCCCGTGCGTTTGGGGCACGCTAACGGCAGTCGAAGAATCCGTATCCTTTACAATGAGGAGATCTCGGAAACCAGAGGAAGACTCGATGATTCTAGATTCTAGAAGCATACCCAGTCAGGTTGCTGATTATCTAGAATAGAGGCTTTAAGCTCTAGTGAATTATATCCTAACGATACAATCGCGATATCTAAGATTTCGAGGTGTAATTCTACATTGTCTGAAGGGGAAAAAACCAAGGGAAGGGAAACGTACCTAGGATCTTGGATAGACGCTAGGCCGAGATATTGTTTACTTTGCTTACCCGACAAATCAAGTCTCCTGATCCTCTCACCCAAGCCCAATCCCAAGACCATGACCGACCGGATACCTGCTAGGTGCATGGTCCAGGGCTGGGGCTGAAAAGATCGTGTGCAACTGCGAGTGGTTTTCCGATGAAGATCCAGCACCCAGCATGAATAAACATGAATCCCTTGCTTGCGGCTCGAAGTTGGTGTTGGTGTTACATAACTGCGGTACGTACGGGAGCTGATTCTCCGTTGGCAAACATCATCGCCGAAGACAACGACGCCAACAACAATGCCACCGCAGCTGCCCGACGGCCGTAATAGCCTATCCTCATCATGCTCAACAGAAGATCGAATAATATTCAAATCATCTGAATGTGTGCTCTTAGAATAGGTCGGAAGGATCCGTCTCCGCAATATATGCCACATGGCTGCTCTCGCGGCGATTCATACCTAGGTAGCTGATTGGACATGCGGCTCGTTGGAGCTTTGTAGGTATATTGCTATCGTGGTGACATTCTTCAAGCCTACCTAAGCAAGACGTAAATCCCTTGCAATGTGTTGAGCTCATTGTCGTCTATTCATCATCCCACCTAAGCCCTAGTTTCTTACTGTGCAGTGTTTTCAAAATTCGCTGCGCTAGGGACGACGATCGGAACAGACTAGAATTCATCAGAAAAAATACGTCATTGCGTAGCCGGATCGCAGAGGCCGGCGTATCCGCGGTCTGGACTTGGACAGTTCTAGTTATTAACGGATAATATGGAATCCGAGCATCCTAGTAGTAGTTGTAAGCGTCTGGATTGAAACGTAACAATGGGCGTTTTCCACCAGAAACCTGATATGTGTGCAGGTAATTGGGCGAATACGAGGCTTCAAACGGGACCGCTCGTAATTAGAGGAGACCGACATTTAGACGCGGGGTACCAGTTTCTAGGGGGAGGACTTGGAGTATAAAAATGATCGACCTCCCCGCAAAGAAATGAAAATCGATCGTCAAGAAGTTCTGTTCGAATCTGATGCAAACTTTATGCGGGGAGATCCGTTTGCTGGTCTCCTTGCAGATTCCCTTTACGCAGTACAGGTTGTTGATCTCTTCGACTCCACTTGTGTCGACTTGCAGCTCTTTTTTTTTGGTCATCCTTCTGCTCGTGAGGAGTTGCTAACGCCTATATATACTAGAGACTGTTTTCATCCACAGGAAGTTCCTCGAGTCTATGAACCAAGTTTTTATGTTGACAAACATTCCTCTTCTTGTATTACCGCATGCTTTCCGTGTGTTGGAAATGCTCTCCGGATTTAGGGCCTGTGCGATTATCTCCCGGCTGCAGTAAAATTCTTACTCAACATGACCAAGTTTCATATCGTCCAACACCTCGATATCTGTGTTCTCGCTGATTGAGATTTCCGGTTGCGACGCGCGGCCTCTTTGTGTAGTGTTACATGTATTTCCCGCCAGGGAATCTTCATTTGCTGGGATGTTTTTACTATACTATGTAATATGGGAATAGAAGTCTCTGCGACCGCGAACAGACCGTCCAAATGAACTATGATCTGCCTAGATAATATTAGATAATATCGACGGTTCTTATATTCATGAGGAAGCGTGACAATGAGAAGGTGTAGACGACTACTTCATTCATCTGTCTGCTATCACTGTCTCGGATCGGCTGATTCGGAAATAGTTTGTCGCAGATGAAAGATAACGAATGTATAGGTATTCGAAAAATGATGCGAATCGCACATTGCGTATCTCGCATCTCGTAATTCGTCACATCCCATTTGCTCTCGAACGAAATAACGAGACGGACGTTGTAGAGTGGAGGATTTGAGATTGGAATTTGAGATTTGGGATTTGAGATTCGAGGCTTAACTTTAACTTATTAAGCTTAGAATAGCAGGAAAATATCAGCGCAATTAGCCTCAATTTGCTCAGTCTGCGGATAGAGTTATTAGTCAGCTACCATAAATAGTGGGGAGCTAACCCCTTACCCGATCGTTTTATGGGTTTTATGGGTCTTTTGACGGTCGGACCCCTGCCTATCCCTGTTGAGGATACGTAGCCCCTGCGTCTTAATTGCACCTAAAATCGTTTCGTTTCGTTTTCTTCCCGTTGCGAAACAAAACGAAACATACCAAACTGCTATCATATTCTATTCTATTCTCTCCTAGCCGCCGTTGTCTCCGTGCTCTTCGGTGGCTTTCTATCTTCTACTTATTATTCCCCCCCTTCTTTAAGTCTTTCTCGCTCGTTGTCGCTCGTTGTCTTCTTCTCGTACCGATAGGCTGGCCTGTTGCGACGATTCCATAATTCAAACCGTAGCATAATCCAAAATGTCTACCGTAGATCCAGGCACTCGAAAGAGAGTGCTCAAAGTCATCTTCATATCATTACTTTTGGACTTGGTATGTTAGATTCTTGGGGACGAGATAGCAAAGTAGTCTCAAAGCTAACTGTTGTTTTAATAGATCTCTTTCACGTTTATTCTCCCTCTCTTCCCGAAACTCCTCGAGTTCTACCGAAATAGCGAAGCCGGTCCCGAGTCCCAGTCGACGCTACTTGCGCGAATCCTCGGCGGCCTTAACACCTACAAATCTGCCTTTGCGAAACCGATCGACTCGAGATATGATATTGTTCTACTGGGAGGAGCGCTAGGAAGCTTGTTCTCTCTGCTTCAGGCTATCGCATCTCCTGTCATCGGACACTTATCCGACAAGTATGGCAGGAGAGCGGCGCTTCTTGCCAGCATGGCTGGGAACATCGTATCCGTACTCCTTTGGGTGATGGCCGTCGATTTCAGGACCTTCCTTGCATCGCGCATCGTTGGTGGACTGTCAGAGGGTAATGTACAGTTAGCAACAGCTATCGCGACCGATATCTCGGACGAAACTAGCCGTGGGTCGACCATGGCTTTGATAGGCGCCTGCTTCTCCATCGCCTTTACTTTCGGTCCTGCTCTAGGCGCATACTTAAGCTCTATCGCGACAGTGGCCGCAAACCCTTTCGCAACAGCTGCCGGTGTGTCCTTAACCCTGATCGTGGTCGAGACGATATATCTGTATGCCTCGCTACCCGAGACGCTACCAACTCAAACAAGGAAGGAAATAGCGAAAACAGCCACCAAGGCAGCAGCGGTGACGCGTACAAATTCCCATTTCCTGTTAAACCTAGTACATTTCAGCTTTTTGCTGTTTTTCTCGGGAATGGAATTTTCGCTGCCCTTCATGACATACGATCTCTTCCAGTACAACTCGGCTCAAAACGGACGGCTGCTAGGCTATGTGGGTCTGATCGCCTCGATCCTCCAAGGCGGAGTCACTCGTCGCTTACCCCCCCTCCTCACCGTACGGATTGGCGTGAGCGCATGTTTACTTGCTTTTGTGATGCTCGGACGCATCGGCTCCATCGGCTCATTATACCTTGCCGCTACGTGCCTAGCGACCACCTCAGCCACAGTCGTCAGCGGTCTCAACACTCTTAGCAGCTTTGAAGCAAGCGAGGGCGAGCGCGGTGGTAAATTAGGCATTCTTCGCAGCTGGGGCCAGCTTGGTCGTGGATTAGGCCCAGTTCTGTTCACCAGCGTGTACTGGTGGGCAGGACGAGAAGTAGCGTACGGTGCAGGCGCTGCGGGTATTTTGGGTGTGACGTTATTGGTGTTTGCTGGGCTCAAGTCACCGCCTGGATCGGAGAAGACGAGGAAAGCTACGCCGGAGAAGAAAGACCTGTGAGAACTGTAAGATACTGTAAGATTGGTGTTCGATTAGATGATAATGTGAAAAACTGGTCAAAGAAAGGTTACGAAAAGGTCACGAATCGAAATTACACGACTCGGAAATGTTTGCTTGGGATCCGCGGAGAATCGTATGCGGTGACATGTAATGTTGGGAGTTCAATGAACGTTTCATCTCACCAATTTACCAATTTGAGAGGCAATCTCAGTCAATCCCAGTCCTTGTAAAGCAAGTAATTAAACAGTGATCACTTCCATTCCAATTTGTCATGACGCCGTCAAGCAACGACATCCTTGGATACTTGGATACTTCTGCTTCAATGTTTGCTCTGATCCGGTTGTCCCACAAAACAGCTGCCGTGTAACTTTACACGCACACGGCATCTACTATGTAGGTGCCTAAATCTTAATTTCCCACAAGTAATAGATCGGTAAAAGATCAGGCAAAGCAGTGTACCTAGGTCCTACCTAGCTAGTACATTTTCTTCTAATTACGCTTTATACTACTAGGTACTAGGCAGACAGATACCTTTATGTTAGGAACCCCCCCCGTCAACAAAGTCGTAGCATGGTTTGTTTACATGACTAATGTGATTTCTTAACGAGCCAATGAAGCCGAAGCTGACCTGCGAGTGAGAATTTCGCAGCATGATAGTAGAGCTGAACGGAGAGTATGAGCCTCGGAGCCACACGTCTTCAAGCCGGCAAGCTATGAGGATATTAGACCAATAAGCTCCAGGGCTCATTTCAAATCGAACTAAGCCTTACCAGCCCCATCGATAATTGGCGATGCCATGGACGCCATGGATGTTACGGATGGTGGATATATTGCGTAATGTGGTATAGCCGTATATGCAGGTAGCGTGTAATGTGTCTATGTGTCTATGTGTCTAAGCCTAAACGGGGCGGAGTCCTACCCAATTAGGAAATCTGCCAAGAGCAAAGTGCTCTCTGATTGGCTGACTCGACTTTCCCGTTGTCTTTTAAGTGAATACTAAGTATTAAATACCTGTCACCTAATACTCCAATACTCCAACTCCAATATCCACGTTCACTTTGATGGATGCCTAATGGCAGATATCACTCATGATTCATTCCGATACGTCGATTTCTCCACGTGCGAATTAGCGAGCTGAAGATCGACAATTCAAGTACTATTCCTTTGTCCAGAAGGATCATTAATTCTGTAGGCCTAGAAGCACAGCCTTCTTCCGGTAGTGAACAGTACGTTGAGTTGGCTTGGCCCCTGCGTGATGGGGTCATGAGCTGTCGTATGTATATGTTGTAGATATTGTATATATTATAACAGTAAGGTCAATCCCGAAATCCAAGATACAAGATATAATCTCCAACCTCAATGATTTAAGCTTCAGCGACATTAACGATCTCAGCTTTACTTTGAAAGAACAAATCACCGCAAATGAGGACCGCGACGTTATCCGGTCTCGCAGCCGGGCTTTTGAGCCAATATGCTGTGGCTGAAACACAGGCTTCGTCTCCGACTTTCGATTGGACAACCATAAAGCCATCTACGTCACTCGAATACACCAGTTGTTACTCGGGCTTCAAGTGCGCCAAATTGTCAGTCCCGCTCGACTGGCTGAACAACTCTACCTCGGTCAATGGCACATCTCGTGTCAGTCTAGCTATCATCGCTCTACCGGCCACGGTAAACGAGAGCGACCCCTCATTCGGCGGCACCATCATCACCAACCCCGGTGGCCCGGGTGGTTCGGGCGTGCAATTCCTGCTCGAAGCAGGCGAGATTCTACAGAAGTCCGCCGACGGCAACAAGCATTATGAAATCCTATCCTTCGACCCACGCGGTGTCGCCTATTCGGAGCCCAAGGCAGACTGCTTCAACAACCAATTCTCCCGAGACTACAACCTCATAGAGCTCCGCTCTATGGGGCCCCTAGACTCCGGACTAAGTGTCGTCAGCCGCCAGAAATCGCTATTCGGCTCATTCGGAAGCCTGTGCGCCTCCGGGTCGGAGATTCACGCTTACATGTCCACGGCAAGTGTGGCGAGAGATATGGTCGAGATTGTTGACAAGATCGATGAGTTGCGGAAAAGCAACGGGACTGCCAGCACGAAGTTGCACGCTCGTGGTGGAGCCCGACGAGTGCAGCAGCGAGAGAAGAAAGATGTTGCTAGGATCCAGTACTGGGGTTTCTCGTATGGAACTCTCCTTGGAAACTCGTTTGCGTCCCAGTTCCCTGGCCGTGTTGGCCGCGTACTCCTTGAGGGTGTCGTAGATGCCCCTGACTACTTCGCCGGCGTAAGTTCCCTTCCAAACACACCAACAACATGGAAAAACTAACATGCGCACCCTCAGCTCTGGTCTAAGAGTCTGCAAGACTCCCAAGCAGACTTGGGGACATTTTACACCTTCTGCTACGAAGCCCGCAGCAACTGCACCCTCTACCAGAGTAGCGACAGCAGCGCCGCCGACATCCAGCACCGCGTCGAGGCGCTCCTCACCTCCCTCGACGAGGCTCCCGCGCAGTACGTGACCGGAAACAGCATCGAATTGATCACACGCACCGACCTCATCAACATAATCTTCTCGGGCCTGTACCAGCCGCAGATCTACTTCCCGATGGTCGCCGGCGTGCTCGCCGAGGCCATGCAAGGGAACTTCACCTCGGTCTACCAGACCCTCGGCGTGCCCTCGGCCTCCACCTTCTGCCCCTCGACCGCGCCCACCACGTACACGTGGGAGAACGACGCCTTGTTCGCCGTGGGCTGCAGCGACGCGGCCCCGCAGACCAACCTGACGTCGAAGGAATTCGTGTCGTACGTCGGCGAGCTGAAGTCGCAGTCCACGGACTTCGCCGCGTACTGGGCGCAGATCCGGCTCGCGTGCACGGGCTGGCGCGTGCGTCCCAAGTACCGGTTCACGGGGCCGTTCACGACGCCAGCCGCGGACGCGAGCAACGTGGCGGGCAAGCCGTCGGCGCCGCTGATGTTCCTGTCGAGCAAGTACGACCCCGTGACGCCGCACATCAACGCCGTCAACATGGCCAAGCTGCACCCCGGGTCCGGCGTCCTGCTGCAGAACAGCTCCGGCCACGGCACGCTGTACTCCCCGGGCAAGTGCCGCGACGCGTACGTCCGCAAGTACTTCGAGACCGGCGAGGTCCCGGCCACGGGCACCGTGTGCCAGCCCGATTGCAAGCCCTTCCAGGACTGCCCCGAGGAGGCCTCGACGATCGTGAAGAGGGGCTTGGGGAGCGCGAAGCCGGAGTGGCCGATACGGAGGAGGGGCCCTTTGGACATAATGATGTAGTGAGGTGGTGATGGGGCTACGATG
The DNA here is from genome assembly GCA_022497145.1 of Rostrohypoxylon terebratum. Lineage (NCBI taxonomy): Eukaryota > Fungi > Ascomycota > Sordariomycetes > Xylariales > Hypoxylaceae > Rostrohypoxylon > Rostrohypoxylon terebratum. The sequence continues at coordinate 150,512 of MU385885.1, read as the reverse complement.
GCTTGGTGGTGCCTAAGGGATAGATCTCTTTTGTCGTGTAGACGTGTATATATGGGATATGGACATGGATTCTGGATGATGATACAGGAAGATTACCTAGTATCATTCATCCATTAGGATTGGTCGTATATACCGAGTAACCTAGCTATTCAGGACTAGAAATGAGACATCTTGAATGTCTGAGATTCGAAGCTCCCATCTCTGTTCTTGGGTAAAGCGAATTGGTGACTGATCGACCGACACTTCCTTAGAGCCTAGCTCGATGAATCGTGCTTGATAGGCATTACAGGATTAGAAGTCCGTCTTGTGAAAGGTGAAATCGGGAATCCGAGAGGAAACTAGTACCTCTAGTCGTATACAACCCAGTCTACCTCCATCTCCTTTTCATCAACCTGATATTGAAGTTCGATTATAAGTCTTCAGTTATTCTTCATATCCGTGATTTGAGCTACGTAAACCAGATTTGCCAATAGATAGGCACTCGGCCCTTGACTTTATATAACCCGGACGATGGCAACGTATATAGCACATAAATATGGCAAACACATACATCTGGAGAAGTGCCATATAGAAGTATATTTATAGCTACCTAGGTGTATTGCTCAAATCGTCGTCGAGACAGCCCTGAGCCCTTAGAGAGATGTACACCACATCGACCAAATACCTAATAATCCTTAGTGAGTGAAAAGCGAGCTTCAAATTCAGCTCAACGATGGAACTGTGTATGTAACTATAGGATAAAACTGTAAACCCAAACATGCATCCATGGACCCTAAATAATATATTTCACAACGCTCACATTTCCTGGATGGTTCCCTCAATAATCGGGGTAAATGACCTTGGCATCTTCGTCGTCACGGGCGACAGTCTCAGAACGGCGGTAGTCGGGGTAGATGACTTTTGAGTCCTCATCATCACGCGTGACAGTCTCAGCGCGTCGGTAATCAGGGTAGATGACCTTTGAGTCCTCGTCGTCGCGCGTGACAGTCTCGGCGCGGCGATAGTCAGGGTAGATTACCTTTGAATCCTCGTCGTCGCCGGTGACGGCCTCAGCGCGTCGGTAATCAGGGTAAATGACTTTTGAGTCTTCGTCAACGCTGGAGGCGGCTGTATCACGGCCTGAACAGTGAGTATTAGTGATAAGATCAAGTATGAAGAATAAGAACTGACGTACCGCTGTTGACAGGCGCGGGAGCGCACATGGCGCAAGTGACGAGGATGGCGAGAGAGAGGATAAACCGCATTGTCGATTATGGTATAAGAGCACAAACGATTAGACTCTACGATGTCTGTATGAGATTGTATGGATAGTCCGGGGTTGTTGGGGCAGAGGAACGAAGCAATCAAGCAAGCAGCAAAGAAGCTAGACTCCATCCATTAAATTCGTCCCTTTTCTATCCCTTAAAGCTTTTGATGCTCCCTGCGATATCTTCCGATCTCCTCCGCCAACACACGCATGCTCTAGGCGAGTCCGTCATCCTCATCATCCATCTTCCGGCGCACCTGCCGAGACAACATCGCCAAAAGATACCCTTTTGTGCCTCCCGGTGGCACAGCAGCATCTATATGTTGAAGAGGATTGGCATCGCAACGCAACCATCGAGCACGACACCAGGTAACATAGGAAGCTAGCCAATAATCTATACCGGGTGCATGGTCGCATACATAGTGGGGCTGACCCTTCCTGTCGCCGGTCCAAGGGCGGGGCAGGGGGTAAAGATCGTCGGATTCATATCGAAGGGCATATGATTCTAAGGTTAGACTTGGCGTCTATAGCATCCTCTTGGAGCTTCATTGGATGCCACTCGGGATGGAGCTCTACTTGGTGGGTGGGTTTGTGTAGTGTGAATGCGAAAAGTCCGGAGAGTCTGGTGTATCACAGCGTTTATCTCAATAAGCTCCGAGGTTGGACTAGATCCTCGATTCGAAGCATCATTACCCCTCTAGCTATAGCCAATCGGATCTTCACATGCTCTATACTGCTGATAGTACTATCCCAATTTCTTTTTTAAACTCGGCCCCCACGTTGGACAGAAAGCGGGAGCCAGGAGGCAGGAGACGGGAGTGGGCGGGTCAGGGTCCCATCTTCCAAGACAGGCCTAGGGCTGAGTTCCATGCGGCCACCACTCGAGCTGCCCGCTTACGGCGTAGCCTACCTTGCATTCAAATATATTAGATGTCAGATCCTGATGTTATTGTTACTGTTGTGATGTGGATCATCTCATCATGAGGATTGTGGTATCTACTACCTAAACCTAGAGTAACACCGCAGCTAAATTAATGAACTTGCTGCATATTTTGATATGCAATGGCTTCCAAGATTGTCACCCCTCCTTCTCTTAGCGTTGTTCTCGGTCATCCAGTCCCTCCCAGTACCGTGGCAAGGAATCCATGTCTCTTGGCTTCTCCTGGAACCAATCTTGCGCATATCCAAAGTACTTACGCATAGGGCCGAGAAACGGGCTACCCCGCGGACAGTATCTGAAGCGCTCGATCACGGCGCCGACGCCCTGTGTCTCGTTGATGTATGCAAAGCACGCCGTGTTGTCGTCGGCCCATTTTGTCAGGCGGTCCCAGCTGCGGCACATACGTGTCTGACCGAGCCCTGTAGTGATGTTCGACGTTGCCGATGTGTAAAAGGGCGTATCGTCGGCTTCGCAGATAATATTCTGCACCAAATGGTCCATACAGTGTATCAGGTGTATGTACGAGTCTAGCTGCGGGCGGTTGTAGTTGTAGAGAACGATAGCGCGGCGGACCTTGCGCTGAGGGTATTGAGTTCAGTAAAGCTTCGTAGGCGATGTAGAATGGTGAACATAATTACCATGCAGTGTAGGCTGTGGTGAGCATTCAGCAGATAGACCTGGCGGCCTTCATCCCACGCGAAAGGAGCTGATTCTGGCAGGTTGTGTGCTTCTGCCCATTCTTTGTCTAGGCTGATCTCGCCCGCGCTCGAGTCCATGCTTTCCCATGCCATAGCTCGCTCCTCTTCAGTGGTGCTCCCCATGCCAAACGGAGAATGTGAATTGTACTTCGTTGGGACATCTCGAGGTAGGTGAGCTATTGGGAAGGATTAGCTAGTATCTTGACAGACAGGAGAGTACTGGCCAGATTAGAGAGGGGGGAAAAGGGGTTTACCATATGGTGAAATGTCCTGCCGTGAATCTTTTCCTCGCAAACCATTAACTACAAAACCAATGTTCAATAATATTGAGACGATGAGCAGAGTGATGGTAATGATGAACTTTAGTCTTTGAGATGATCTATATCTGGGCCGTGACAATAACTCCGTGTCATTGTTTAGAGGTTCAATCTCTTCGGGTAAACACGCCTCACTTTGGTCCTTCATGATTATTCCTTGGAAGATTGTCTGGGGAAAAGGAAAAGAGTTTACCAAGGCGGCATCGCCAGACGAAAGACTGAGATTAAACCTACCTACCTATCAGTATAGTATAGGATACGTACCTGGGTATGCACCTATGGATATACTGCCTAGGCGCCTACAGGCGGCCGACAGGGGTCGGCTTTGCGTGTGCTGATGTGTAAATCTGCATATCATTAATATGCACTACTACTCCACTCCACATCCCATTGATAGACACAGGCTACCTAGATTGTTCTCTGCTAGGTACAAGCATGTATTTTGCTACATGTAACTTGGTATCTACATGCCGCCTAGCTCTAAGTTTGGATTTGTCAACATTTCCATATCGGTGTCGCTAACCCTACGCGGTCCTACCTTTTCCATCAGATCCTCCCAGTCCACACAGACATGCTCGGGCGACTCCAGCTTGAGCATGGGCTCTCGTCTGTCCGCCTCCCAGTGAAAGGTCATTAGTGACGTGTCTGCCCGACACATTAATGCTTGTCGGACCAGATCTAAGCAATGATCTGAATAGTAAAATCAGTCCGGTCCAGGGACAAAGCAGTGAAAAAACTATTGTACCCACCGACATGTAAGAGCCAGTGCGGCGTCTCCACGGGGCCGACTTCTGGATGATAGTGATCACGGTAGATCCACTGGCGTAGATATTTCTAGAGGAAATTCAGCGATAGCGCTCAAACTGGGGGAGCTATGATCGAGAAGCAGCTACTTACTACGCAGTGCAACTGGTGACTCACGTCCATCCAGACTAAAGAGCCTCGCCCGCCGGGTAGCTGAACTGATGTTTGGTTCGAGGACGCAAGCTCTTTGTCAGATGCGCGAAGATTGATGTGATCGAGTAATTTTGCCCAGGACTTATCGATGCCTTCGCTGGGTGGCCCTGCATATGGGCTGTTCTCGGAGAGAACAAAACGCTGCCGGCGAAGCGCAAGAGGTTCATCATCCAAAGCTAGCAGATTTGATTAGGAATCATAAAAAGTGTAAAGGATGGATGATGCTCACTCAGTGTGTCCAGGCGTGCACCACTGCCACAACTGTGTAGTGGGTACGTAAATAGAACGATTGCGGTGAAGCAAACATAGAGAATGAAGAAAGCTATATGCAAGAGTAGAGTCCGCCGGGGCTGATGCTTGCACGAGCTGATAGCACCATCGTCGTGATGCTTCAAAAAGTGCTCGTTCTCATCGTTGTCGTTGCCATCCATCGGAATATTCATGTTAAGTGGTGATGTTTATGACAGCGGTTGGAAAAACCACGGAGTCTTCGGTTTGTATCTGCTCAGCGCGAGATCCCCTATCACCCTCACCATCCCCCTTCCCTTCTCCACCCTATCCCATCTCATCATTAGCCAGTGACCGCCATCGTATCTTACATACATATGTATGTACATACAAGGTACCTATGCCGAGCTATGCATACCTATGCATGCAGGACAGCTTGTACCTTGGTCGTATTTCACTGTCGTAGTCATTGGCTTCAAGTTTTTAATCATCCTGCAACTGGTCTGTAACCCCTATCAGTTAGGTCGCTTCCATCTTCCGCTAACATCACGTCACCATCAATGGTGGATGGTACTCATACCCACCCGTAATTTTACTTCCTTTATATATTATCAACCGTCCATTGCAAGGCGCCATTGCGAGGGAATAGATCCCTCGACACATCCATAGCCATACTTCTCAAAAATGAATTTTTTCGTTTGGTTTGCTCCCAAAAGAAGCGCTTACAGCCTCTTGCCCGACGGCAACGAAGGCAAAGACTCGCCCACGCATACTCCAGCTAGATACTCGTTCTGGGGTTTGTTGCTCAAGACGGTTCTAGTCGGCCTGCTTATAGTTTCCGGTTTTTTTGCAGGCAGGCTTTCGACAAGTACGCTAGACACTGAAAAAAACAAGACGTTCGGATGTAAGTCTGGCTAGAGCACTTACCTTGTCCTGCCTTACCTAGGGACATATTAAGCTTAGAGGCGTTGACATCAAATTCTAGTCGAGATAAAAGACCGATTGTTCAAGTACAACCGTACTTTTGGGGAGGCCCCATCCGATGTAACCGATGCTGCATGGCATTCGCTATTCCCTGAACATGGTGGATTTTTTGTACATCCCGAATTGGCACCGGAACGATCTGCTTTTTCTGTTTTCCATCAGTTACACTGCCTGGTAGGGTTGAATTGACTTGGCGCCGATAACACAACACGGTTACACGGCTGACGATATGTACATTGTAGGACGAGATGCGGCATGGATTCTATGTGCTCCACGATCAAGTCATAGCATACTCAGAAATGATCGGCGATCATCAGGTAAGGAGTCAGAGCGACTGGGCGGAGCGGGGCAAGCGGGCGCTGCAGGAGCATTCCCTATCTCACATCCGGCACTGCATCGACTTATTGAGGCAGAGCTTGATGTGTAATGCCGATCTAACAATAGAGCTCAAGGACGAGGAGTTAGGAGGAGTGACCGGGTTCGGCACGGTGCATCGTTGCGTCGACTGGTCGGGCCTGTTCGAATGGATCCGACCATACGAGGGAATAGATGCTCCACTCATCCCCCAGGAACACGATCACACCTCAATGTGAGGTCTTATCCGTCACTAAGAAGTTAGTACGTAGCAGTAAAGAATCCAATAGGAACAGAAAATTGCAGAACACTACACTACGCTTCTGTCCTGTGAAAGATCAGAATGGCAACATCCCAAGTCATTGACACCGTAGGCGTATCCCAGCTAGAACAGCTGGCCCAAGACATCGCATCCAAGACGCAGGAGTTCATGATAGTGTTGCGCAGAAATGGCTGCGCATTGCCATCGCACGACCCGGGCGCCCCAAGGAACGATGCTCTCCCACCGGACGCAACGACTTTGCAAAGCACATTGATGGAACTCACGACGGAGTTGCAGGCTCTTGTTCAGGGCCCAAGATTGCATGTTCATAACCAGATCCTAGCAGTGAGCAGTCTTTCCTCTTCTTTTGCCAGCAGGCAGCTTTAACAATTTATAAAACAATGATTGACGACGCTTAAGCATGTAAATCTGGTCAATTTACATGCCATTTACAGCTTCAAGCTCCCAAGCGTGGTGCCCGCGGAGGGCAGCATCAGTTACACAGAGTTGGCCGAAAAGATTCAAGTGAATGAGGATGTGGTTCGCCGTATTGCACGATATGCTATCACGAAGCACATTTTCCGAGAAGTCGACGGTGGCGACGGACTCGCACATTCGGCTACGTCGAAGATGCTTGCCGAGTCACCTATGATGATGGAATGGATCGGAATGGTTTGCGAAGAGATGTGGCCTGCCGCAACGCAGGCGGTTCCAGCCCTTAGAAAGTGGCCCAAATCGCAGGAGCCGGAACACTCGGTAAGTTGACATGATGTCATTGAATTTAGGGAATTCGAGGGAGCTTGTGGCTTATACAGAAACTGCAGGGTTTTGCACTCGCGCACGGGCTGGAGACGCACGTCTTCGACATGTTGGCGGATCAGCCCGAGCGGGCGGCGCGCTTCTCCAATTCCATGATCTACTTCAACTCAAATGCGGACCTTGCGCCACATTACATATGTGATGCCTTTAACTGGGAATCTGTCTCGCAAGTGGTCGACATTGGCGGGTCGGCTGGTTATACGGCGGTGGCTCTCGCGACACGCCTGCCACAGGTTAGAATCGTCATCCAAGATCAGGCAGTTCTAGAGGATCAGGCGCGAAAGTCAATCCCGCCCGTGTTGGCAGATCGCGTCTCCTTCGTCGCACATGACTTCTTCCAAGACCAGCCGGTGCGTGACGCAGATGTCTACCACTTCCGCTGGATCTTCCACGATTGGCCGGACCGGTATTGTGTCAAGCTCCTGAGGGCACTGATACCGGCACTGAAGCCGGGCGCGAGGGTCATTGTGTCAGATTATGTCGTGCCCGAGTCCGGGACGACGTCACGGTACAAAGAGGGACTCGTACGGGGTTTTGACCTGGCTATGATGGAGCTATTTAACTCCCGCGAGAGAGAGGAGAAGGACTGGGAGAGGTTATTTGATGAAGCGGATTCCCGGTTCAGGTTTGAAGGCGTCAGGACCGTGCCTGGCGCAGATCTGGCTTTCATTTCAGCCACCTGGCGATCGTGAAATATGTTGTTTAGCTAGTAGATGAAAACTGGTTGGAAATTCAATTGTAAGATCTTCAGTTTGAAGAGAGAGAGAAAAACAGAAAATTAAAAAAAAAACATACTAATAGGTACATAATCAATTACATGGGCACCTACTTTAGGTATCTTGCAAATAAACCGGTTAAATCATCTCACGTCGTTCCTTCAATAACTTTAAATCTTCCAAGGTTGAACAAAAATAAGGTTACAATGCTGTTGTAGGCGAACTCAATCTCATCAGGTGGTGCGCACCGTACAGCATACGCACGGCCTATTCCGACGTGGTGGGCTGCTTTGCGTTACACAGAAGGGCGATAATGCTGTAATTACAGCAACCTTAAGCTCGGTTGGAAACGAATCTCTTTCTTCCATCCTTCTTCCTCTCCTCTTCCCCTTTCTGCCCCCAACCTCGCTTGCCATTTCCCTTAAAACACCAGACATCATCATGGCTGCCGCGTCGCTGTTAGCACTGCTGGTTTCTATTATCGCCGTTTTTGCTGCTTATCGCCTCTATGCAACCTACACTCTACGACTCACGGCCCAACAGCATGGATGCCAGCCTGCACCTAGTTACAAGCATAAGGATCCCGTCTTTGGTTTGGATATCTTCCTGAGAACCGGAGATGCTTTCTCCAAAAACGAATTTTTAGTCGAGCTTCAGCGGCGATTCGATACATATGGTCACACGTTTGAAAGTCTGAACTTCGGCTCGATTAGCATATCCACCATCCACCCTGAAAATATACGGACAGTCTTCTCTAAGGATGCTGCCGACTGGGGTATTCAACCTCTACGACTACACCATATGAGCCCATTCTGCGGCACGGGATTTATCACGACCGACGGTTTAGACTGGAAGCTCTCCCACGATCTGCTCAAGCCAGGCTTCCACAGGTCCATTATTTCTGATTTTGCTCCCCTTGAAGAGCACCTTCAGATCCTACTAAAACAGATCCCAAAGGACGGCTCTAAGTTTGATTTACAACCATATCTCTTAAGACTGGTGTGTGTTGTGAACGAATCCATGCCCACGCTTCTTGCGCACTAACCTATGTGCACTATGGACTAGTATCTTGATTTGAATACGCTCTTTCTATTTGGAGAGCCTATCGGAATGCTTTCCGACACGCCTCCCGCACATGCGACAGGCTTTTTGGACGCATTTCAGGCTGGCTTCAATGGCTGCGGAATGCGCATCGCCCTGGGACCTCTGAGCTTCTTGGTGCCAAAGGGTTCCTGGCTCAAGGCATGCGACAAAGTTCATAAATTTGCTGATATATACGTCGATAGAGCTATCGAGTACCGTAACAAAATCAACTCAGGCGAAGATACTGAAGACGAAACGAAGCGACGCACTTTGCTCTTTACCATGGCACAAGCGACGGCTGATAGGACCGTCCTGCGAAGCCAAATAGTACAGGCCATGATGGCAGCAACCGAAACAACCGCTTCTTTGATTAGTCACGTTATCCGGAACTTGGCCAGCCACCCTACTATAGCTGACCAAGTGCGAGCCGAAATTCTAGCCCTCAGTGACAAGCCGCTGGAGTTCGACCAGTTACCGCGGATTAAGTCCCTACAGCGTGTTATTACTGAGAGTATGCTTGCTAATATTTGGTTATATGGCTTCATAGCTCTATATTGGATGATATCGCTAACCTGATGACTAGCTCTCCGTCTATACCCTGTATTTCCGCAGATGAACCGCGTTGCTTTAAAAGATACAATTTTGCCTGCTGGAGGAGGCCCGGATGGCACTGCTCCAGTGTTCGCACCAACTGGCACTCTATTCAATACTTCCTTCGCTGCGCTCCACCGCGATCCGAAATATTGGGGTCCCGATGCCGATGAGTTTCGTCCATCGCGGTGGGAGAACGATTACAGCCCTCCCCCATTTACGTTCATGCCATTTGGAGCTGGGCCTCGACAATGCTTGGGACAGCACAAGGCGACTGCGGAGGCCTCGTACATAATATCACGAATATTGCAAGAATTCAGCGTAATCAAGTTCGAAGACGATAAACCCTACCAGGCACAGGTAGCTCTAACGGCAAAGAGCGCTCACGGGTGCCCTGTGTCGCTCACACCAGCGACAAGATAAATTTTGAGGAGTATACGGAGGCTCATTCCCAAGTTTGTCACATACGACGTATTGATACTGCCAACACATACCAGTAACCATACCGTCAGGGATATTCCCCACAAATTAAGCACCTTACTATTTACGAACTATCCCTACACCTCCACTCTGACCTTTCAAGTTCCCACCTGGTACCCATGTTCCATATTCGATTCCGCATCTGATTCCTGGTGGTGATCTTTTCGATTTTCTCGATCAATAGTCTGTTTATCTGTAACACCAGATTTGCCGTCAGGAGCCTAGGAACGCATCGATCCTTTCGCAACACACACCACACACACCACACACACCACACACACCACACACACCTCATACCTAACGCATCACTGCGGCTCAGTTTGCCGCTAGTACCCGTCAATGTCAACTTAGTTCCCATTATGTAGATCCAATGAGATCAACAGGGTTACAAACGCCCAGACGGAGGGAGTATTATGTACATTGTAGGTAGACAGTCAAGAAGTCTGGAAGTCTAGCCCCACTCCCACCCTTTCTAATAGCGGAGTCGGGGTCTCACATTTTGGCCAACCAGGTGCGGCCCATCCCGTTGCGTGCATTGGCGTTAACCTTGTCGAGACTGGAGCAGCGGAGCTAACTAAGGTAGGGAAATAAGTACCGAAGATAGATAGATAGCCAGCCAACCAGCCAGCCAGCTACCTACTATTAGTACCCTATCATACTATGCCCAGTCGGTCAAACATCATCGATTTGATCCTTCTCATCCTTCATGCACGTCAGTTACCACCTACCATACCATCCTTATCAACATTTCGAACGCCCCAATGGACGGCAAAGCAGCTTTCCGGGAAGTTGGTCCAATCAGACACCATATCTATCTAGGATTCTAGGTTCCTCTCAATATTAATAAATGTCGTACAACAACTTGGAACTTCTTGGCCATGTTGAAAACCCCGATCAAAAGGTCCTCTGAAAAAGTACCCCTTGTATCAGTAGCACTGTATTTTACTGTGCTTAATTAGAAGGACTAGTGGCAGGATGTCCGATGGGTACAGTGTAATACTGGAAGGGGCATTTTTCCCGAGGACCTTCTGCCTGATGCCTGGAGCTTACACTCCTACCTCCTGGTGTAGGTAACCTACCTAGGTAGGTAGTGTGGTATCGCCGAATGCGATGACTCTCACTGCCGTATGGGTGATTGGCTGTGTAGGTAATTTTGATTTTTGATTTTTGATTTTTCTTCTCTCATCACTGAATATTGTCAGATTGTCAGATTGTGTAACTCCTGTAGACTATGGCTTTTCCTACTTCTGATGATTAACAACGCCTGGTTTTATCTTCTTCAATTCCTTCGTCTAGATCGTCTTCGTCGTTCCCGCCACCGCCACCGCCATCACCATCGCCATCGGTCACAAAACAGACTTGCGCCCGCGGCCCCCGCACGTTTTCAATACCTAGGTCCTAGGTCTTAGGTACTTACCTACTAGTAGGTAGCCTTAAGGCTTAGGTAGCCCTGGAGCCATGTACTCGTCATACTCCGTCGTGGCCGCCGTGTGCAGCTGCGTGTTCCCGGCCTTAGCTCTGATTGCCGTGGGGTTCAGGTTGAGGGCGCGCGTAGTCCAACATTCGAAGTTGGGACCGGATGACTGGCTTATCATCATTGCGCTGGTAAGCATTGTATTCCAATCCGATTATACAAGACATGACACGATATATGATGATAATACTGACTAATTTTGTTGTTCAATAGGCGCTTGCTTTCTCATACTGCTGTATTGTTCTCTATGGATCATTTCGCGCGAGTATTGGACAAGATTTGAGGTTTGTATCGACGATTGGCTCTTGAAATTCGGGCTTCCGCTCATCTTGTGACAGTACGATTACCCCAGATGAATATACCAACTATCAAAAGGTCAGTTCATATCCATCCACAAGTCTACGGACGAAGAAAAGTTGGATCTGATCACATGAAGTAGCACTTGTATTTTGGCGTTATTATTGCACATTTGTCTTACGGTTGCGTCAAGCTCGCCGTATTGCAGTTCTACAAGCGCATATTCGCAGTTCCAACATTCGTCCTATGCGCAAACATTGTCATTGCTATCGTAATCCTTTTCATGATAGCCGCCACATTTGTAAGTCAATCCCAGAGGCATTTATATCGCGGTGCTGTCACAAAGTGATCACACGCTTACTTCTTATCCTACAGACCCAGATATTTTCTGCTTGGCCCATCTACAACTGGTGGACCTTGGGCAAGACTTATACTATCAACTACGGCGCATTCCTCACCTCGTTTGCGGCCATCGATCTCGCCCTCGACATCACGATCCTGTGTCTTCCGATACCCATCATTCGAAGTCTGCACATGGATAGGAAACGGAAGTTTTTACTGCTGGGCATCTTCTGGTTGGGCTTCTTGTAAGATCCTTAAGTATATCATACTAGAGGCATAGAAACTAATGTGAATTATAGCTGCGTCGTGGCAACTATCGTTCGACTTTATTTCGGTTACAAGTTAAGCGAGGCCGGATCTGGACGGCCTGTATCCGACGAAGAGTTCTCCTGTAAGCACTAGTCGCCGGCCCCCAACCTTCAACTCGATCAGATCACACCCGCTAACTAATGCCAGACGTTTCCGTAAACAACGTTATTTGGGCTGAATTGGAGAGTTGCTGTTCCGTCATTGCTGGCTGTCTACCCACCTATGGTCCGCTTATACGCTCCTTCTCTTTCGCCGAGTTCTTTACTGGCATTTTCCACTCGCTACGTAGCACAGTGAAACGTAAAAGCGTCAATCAGTCTAGTAAAGGCAACCAGAAGGATATATGGTATCCGCTCTCGGAAAACCAGGGCAATTCAGCAATAGTCGAGAACAATAGCGAAAGTAGATTAACTTGAGGCGACAGCATTTTACCATGCTAGCTAGGCTCGTTGAAGAAGGAAGAAGAGATCTTCAGACAGATGGACACTTTTAATAGACGAAATGACCAGGTTCCCTTCATGGGCGAACTGTGATACGGGCACCAGAACGTTGAGCCGATGAGGCCTGTAGGTTCTGAGCCAGGCGTTAATCCTAGTCGTCATGATAGGGCTGAGATCATGCGACAAAATACCCAGCTTGTTCAGTGGTAGTCATATCAAGAGCGTTAGTCGGTCTAGATAAAAGTTTGATGGTCCACCTGAACTATACTATATGGAGGTTAGATACCCGAACTACAGTTCACCTATCACCCAGCTTCGAGTATCTCTTCAACATGTTGTAGCTAGGGAATACAATGATCTTTGAATGATTAATTGTCTTAAACTGTGCCTACCATTGTTGGGTTTCTGGAGTAAATGACCACATGGGCCCAAGATATTGGACGATGGGGGGCATATAACTAAAAGCTTGCAATATTTCTATACTACCCCTCACCAAGTTTGAATGGAAATTGTCGTGCGTGCGGCTACTCACTGATTTCAGATGGCTGTAGAGACATTTTTCAACCTCCCTTCGATCCGCGCCTGCATATTCGACATGGACGGGCTTCTGATCAATTCAGAGGACATAATCACACTATCAATAAACCAACTTCTCGAGAAATACGAAAGGCCCCCCTTGACTCGGTCCATCCGGACTCGTCTCATGGGCATTCCAAACTCGACGAACGGGGACTTATTCCACAACTGGGCCACGTTGCCCATCTCCCGGGAGCAGTTCGCTCGCGAGTCAGCTTCGCAGATGCGACATAACTTCTCCAGCTGCGAGCCGCTTCCCGGCGCCGTAAAGCTGCTAGAAAACCTTAGCCATGCGCGTAACGCATCCGGGGATATCATACGGCTAGCTCTGGCACCCGGTACCAAGACGCGCTCTTATCAATTGAAAACCTCCAGGCCGGAAACGGAACGGCTCCTCGGCTTCTTCCCGCCTGACCGGCGCGTCCTGGGCGATGATCCGCGAGTACGGGGACGGGGGAAACCGGCCCCTGATATTTACTTGGTCGCCTTGCAATCCCTGAACTCGACATTGGACCAAGGCGAGAAGGATATCAGACCTGACGAGTGTCTGGTTTTCGAAGACAGTGTGGTCGGGGTGGAAGCGGCAAGGCGGGCTGGGATGAGGGTTATTTGGGTACCACATCCGGATGTGGTGGCTGAGTATCAAGGAAAGGAGAGAGGAGTGTTAGCTGAGGGGATTGAGATAGCCGAGGCCGGGGACGATCGGCAACTAGGAAGTATTGATGATACATGGGCTGAAAGTATGCCGACGCTTGAAACCTTCGATTATGGTAGATATGGCATTACCGTATTGCCCTGATCACCCTTGGTAAAGAATTATTGCTGTCTGATGTGAGAGTAGGTATATTCTAGTCGAAGGGGGGCAACTAAGGGGTAAAGCACGGTTTCCCTTTCCCCTGAATTGGAGTTGAGGTTATTTTCTTGAAACAGTTTAGGAAACCCATACCAATATGTCACCAGGAGGATTTTCGAATTATCTCTGCAATCAAGGATTGTGAAATCTAGCTGGGAGGAATTACATACATTTATTGATTCCGACCCCGGGACAGTGGTTTTTGGGTAGAAGCTGTCACGGCTAGGATCAGAACCGACTCCAAGGTACCGGCAGAAATAGCTCTATAGACGAAGATTCTAAGCTGAGGAGGGAAAAGAGGCTATCTACGTCTACAGGAAGCGGGAGCATTTTATACATGATGGCTGGTGGTCTAGAAGCTTGTAGAGCTTCTAGAAAACTGTAGCCTAAGATCTGTAGCCTAGAAGCTACAAAGCAGTCTTAGGTTGAAGGGAGATGTACAAAGACTGCAGCATCTCTCTTAACAGCTGTAGATCGAACAAAGATTGCCACAGCTCGTCACAGAAGCTACTTGATTACACGCCTCTACTAAACTAGCCCTATGCCGATTACCATATCAATCTCAAAACTGTATTCAAATATCTGAAAAGAATGACGTGGCTAGTTGGGGCCAAAATGGAACGAAGATGCGTCCCTTTCAGACACCCTTATCCCGTATACCCAAGTTCCCCTTTCCATATATTCCCATACCCTTACGTCGTTTCAATAACGCACAGCTTCATAAATATAAGGTTATTTCTCAGAGTCCTCGTTCGCTACCTTTAGGGTTCCAAGAGTATAGAGACTGGGCTCTTCGTTATCAGCATTTCCCGAGCGTTTGGGTTCATAGCCGAAACCACCTGGAGGGTAGGTTGGGGAGTCCTCCTCGGAGCCCGCTCTAGCCACCTTTAGTGACTCAAAGAATGAGGACATGTGATCATACAATCATGCCGCTAGATCAATATTGAATATAAATCAAAAGAACTGAGACAAGAATGCTCTAGGTTAGATATCGTAGTTTGTCTGCATAGCATCATCAAGTGAGTAACACCTTTCAGCCTGCTGCCTCAGATCTATTTGGATGTTTTTCGAGCGCGTCTGCGTGAACTGCGTGACGGCTCTTTCCAAACCGTTTCATCATAGGCTAAGACAATAGAAGTAGAAGCTAACTTGGAACCTAGGTAATAGCCCTAGTAGCTTCAGCAGCTTCTCAGGAAGGAGTGGGTTAGCATCCATTTGTAACTGCTAGTAAGATATGTATGGGAGGCATCATAGGACTCAAACCGTGTACTGTCCATCCCCCCGTCTCGAACTCTTTTGTTTCAATCTTTCGTCAGGAAACACCAGCGAGTGATTCCATGGCCATTTGGGTTAATGGTCCAATGATGAGTAGCTATTGTACGACTTTTCTGATGTCACCTGCAATTCTGAGGACAGTTCGAGATTAAATGCTTTTCTGGGAACATCTACTTCTATATGGCTTTGGCGGGCTTTCGGAGATGGCAAATAGGAGGTTTTAAAAAATATTTACGCCATCCATTACTTTGAGGTACATAAGCTTCGTTAGTGATTGAGCAACATGAAGGCACGAGAGCACTGAACCTTAAATTGAATAGCTTAGGGATAGTGTTTAAAGAGAGTTAAGTCGCTACTACCTAGGTAGGTAATCTCAATTCAATTGATGTTCTCTTTGAGCTGTTGTGAGCAAGTGCTGTGGGGGGGGGGGGGGGCGGGGGGGGGGGGGGGGGGGGGGGGGGGGGGGGGGGGGGGGGGGGGGGGGGGGGGGCGGT